>QANY01004196.1:0-14683 GCA_003255025.1 Datisca glomerata | reverse complement strand
ATTTCAGCAAATTTCTTTCTCATCTCTCTGTTCGTGTGCCATCGTCGCTTCGTCACCGCCGCATCGCCACCGTCCTTCAAATTCTGGTAAGCTTAATCTTTTTCATTCTCTCCTTGAGCTTTCAGTTTCTCTATTTCCTTCTCTTTTCTCTCTTTATTTTGCTGCTCTCTCTGATCTCACCCCTATCTTTCTTGTTTTCTTTTCCTTCCATGGCAGCCCCTCCATCATCGTCTTCTCCGGATTACATCGTAGTCTTCATCGTTGGTAAGCTTAATTTTCCTTTCTTTCTTTCCTTGTTCGCTCTCGGTATGGACTGCAACTGGGTCTTGCGACCTAGTTGATTTTGACCCGATCCAATTTTCATCTAAACCTGATTCGGTTCATGTAGACTACCGAATCAGTCCAATCAAACCAAATCGAATTGGTTCAAATCTACCAGACCGAACAGGCCCAACTCAGTAGAATTGAACCGGTTCTGACTAGGGGCGTAATCGGTTCGGTTCGGCTCAGTTTAGGGGTATTTTTAGAACCAAACTGACGATTTAGTGTAAACTGAACCGAATTGCCCAAAACCAGTTCGGTTCGGTTTGGTTTTGTGGTTTTACCTGGCAAAAAAAAATATAAAAAAGAGAAAAAACCAAACCATTTTCTACCCAAAAAATATATAAACTGTCACGGTTTTGTTGCATTTTACAGTACATAGCTTGTCATTTGAGTACCAGAAGAAATTTGATGTATTTTGAACAACCAATAATCTAACAACTAATATTCTGAACAGCTACTAGTTTGAACAACTAATAATCTAAACAAATAATAGCGCAGATAAAAAAATATGGAAGATATAGAGTAACCAGATCTTGCCTGAGTCATCGTCGAGCAACATCAAACAGATCTCGCCCGAGTCATTGAGCAGTCAAGCAGGTTGCCTCTCTTGTCTCCCGAATCGAGCTGTCGAGTTGTGAGCTAAGGACTAAGGAGAAGGGGAGAGCTAGGCAATGAGGTTTGAGCTGAGGAGTGAGGACTGAGGAGAAGGGGAGAGCTAGATAGCGAGGTTTGAGCTGATGAGTGAGGGCTGAGGAGAACTGGAGAAGAGGAGAGCTAGATAGCGAGGATTGAGGAGAACTGGAGAAGAGGAGAGCATCGAGCGAGGTGAGACGCGAGAGTGGGGTGAACTAGAGAAGGGGAGAGCGTCAAGCGAGGTGAGATGCGAGAGTGAGGAGGACTGAAGAAGGGGAGAGCGTCGAGCAAAGCGAGGCAAGACACGAGAGTGGGGAGAACTAAGAAGTCAGAACTAGAGAAGGGGAGACTGGAGAGTGGAGAGCGTCGAGCGAGCGTCAGACGAGACGCAAGAGTGGGGAGAACTCATAAGTCAGAACTAGAGAAGGGGAGAGTGGAGAGCGTCGAGCGAGCGTCAAACGAGACGCGAGAGTGACGACTGGAGAAACCGAGAAGGGAAAATTAGGTTAAATTTGTAGAGGTATATATATAGTGCGGTTCAGTGCGGTTTTTTCTTAAAAACCGCACACCGAACCGAACCGAGCTTATTTTTAACTTATACAACTGAACTAAACCGCCAAAAGTGAAAAAAACAACCAAATCTCATCGGTTCGGTCCGGCTCGGGAGGTTCGATCAGTTTTCTCAGTTTTACTTAAACCCTTTAGTTCAGACCACCCAACCTTAGTTGAACCAGTTTGAACCGCTTGATCAATTTACACTAGATTGGGTTTCCACCTGTTTCCGACCTCACTCGCCATCCTAGTTAATTAAATAATTGTAGTTATGATATGAATACGTTGTGATCTGGGATTCTCGGATTTCAGGTCATTAGTTGCTGAATTTAATTTGTAGCGAATCCAGATAAGTGGATTTACATAGTAATTCAGCTCATATGTTATAAGTGTAGCATAATTTTATCCTGATATGGAAAAATAAATAAAACACTTAATCATAAGATCGAGCAACATGAAGAAATAAAAACAATTTTTATGTGTGCCTCTCTTATTATTTTTTTGTATTCCCCTATTCCTTGGATACAATTTGATCCTTCTATGGCCAAATCTCAATTTGTGGAAAGCCTTCGTTAGCTTCCTTATGAAAACATCAATTTTTATTTGGGTATAGACGATATCTCTTTATTCTTCGTGATATTAACCACATTTATGATCCCTATTTGCATTTTAGTGGGTTGGTCTGGTATGAAAAGTTATGGGAAAGAGTATGTTACAACATCTCTAATTTGTGAATTTCTAATGCTCACCGTGTTTCGCATGCTGGATCCTCTACTATTCTATGTTCTTCCCGAAAGCGTGCCAATCCCTATGTTGTGCTGAGCTGAGCATCTTCTATTCGCTGCGATAAAGCTTTTCCTCATAGATGAAGCAAATCAAACCCATTTTTATACAAAGAAGATAAAAAAAATAAAACTATAGTGGCTAGGAAAGCCTCAGAGATTCTATGGGAAATTGGAAACGTCGAAGTGAGCTGTGGCTTATAAATAGGAAGATGGGATAATGAGCGAAGGATATTCCTGATATTAGGTTAGATTTATGTTCTCTCGCTCCTTGCTCACGGAGCGCGAACATGCCCAATTCAGCAGAACTGAACCGGTTCAGACCACCCGAACCTAGTTGAACCGGTTTGAACCACTTGATCAATTTACACTAGATTTAGTTTCCACCTATTTTTGACCTCACTCGCCCTCCTAGTTAATTACATAATTGTAGTTATTATATGAATATATTGTGATCTGGGATCCTTGGATTTCAGGTCATTAGTTACTGAATTTAATTTGTAGCGAATCCAGATAAGTGGATTTCCATAGTAATTCGGTTCATATGTTATAAGTGTAGCATATATAACGTAAAATTGTTTTTATTTCTTTTATGTTGCTCAATCTTATAATTAAGTGTTTTATTTATTTTTCCATATCAGGATGAAATTATTTACCATGTTACCTATGATTATATCTTATGTTATGCACGTAATAGATATATCGTTTATATTCATGAACATGTTACATGTTTATTCAAGTATATGTGATATGTGAATTATGAATCTTAACTCAAGTAAATTTATAAGTAAATTTAGTCATGCCCCTTGGTTATTAAGTAACTAGATTGTTGACGTCATGTTATCAGCTATACGATTGGGTGTAATCATGTTCATGTTAGCATCCTTAAGGTTCAGATAACTTTAAGCGACACCAAGTTTTAGGACACTCAATCCGTCATGTTCACGTTCACATTACAAGTTTCATGTTATAAGTTTAAGTTTAAGTGTGAATTAATTCTAGTTAGGTTATTAATCGGGGAATATGTTTAATCTAATTATGGTTAAGCACGTACAAGTATCAACAAGAATAAATACAAGTTCAAGTTATATGTTAACCATGAAATCGATTATGTTAATTACAAATACTTTATGTTATTTAATTACCAAGTGAATGTGTTAAATTAAAGTTGCATGAGTTATATGTTTACATTTATGTCATGTGAAGCTTATTAGTATGTGAGTTTACTTACTGAGTACTTTTAATTCTCACACCCCATAGATGAATATGTTACAAGTGATGGTGAATAACAGGAGTGAGGGACTGCCATAATGAGTGAAAATATGAGATTTCACTAACTATGATTATATGGCATCAAAAACCTATTTCAGTTTAATTACAATTGATGCAGGAATTTATGAATTTTCACATTTTAGTCTTTGATAATATGTTTGACTTTCATGTTTTATGAATTTTTGTAATCGACTTTATTACAAATTAATGAATTATTTATTTCAGTTTATTGAGTAGATATTCTCTTAAATAATTTTATGCTTCCGTTATTTAATGTTAAAATTGGGGCAAAATTATGATTTTAATTTGAGAATTTTCTCCAATTAGGTTTTCAATTGAATTGTGAATTTTTGAATAAGTGAAATTATATACATGTTTAACTCTCAGGGATTGAGGCGTTGTAGTTTGGTATCAGAGCAAATGTTTTAGATTCTATAGACTTTTCTTAGTGAAAAATATGGCATGTCGTTTACTTGGCTCCTTCATCACTTTACAAGTCAGGTACGCATGCATGTTATATGTGTTTAATTATTGATTCAGTATGATGTGCTTTAGTTTCATTATGGCATGCTTGTTATGTTTTTGTTATATTTGTGTGATAAGATTAGACTTTTATGGGTACCAGAGTCATGGCTCCCCCTACTAGAAACAACAATCACATATCAGTTGATCCTGCTGCGAACCTTTCGGTAACCATGATCGAAATGCTTGAAGAATTTTTGGAGTTGTTGAGGCAGACCGTGACGGTTCGCCCAACTCAACAACAACAACCGCAACACACAACAACGGTTGACATGCAGTTGATCCATACATTCAGGAGGCTGAACCCGCCTGAATCTAACAGTCACTCGTCCAACCCATTGTTAGTTGATGAATAGATTGTGAGATTGGAGTAGATCTTCCAATTTAAGATGTGTTTTTAGATTCAAAAGGTTGTTTGTGCAAGTTTATGCTGACATGAGAAGCTCGAAAATGGTCGGAGCTCATACAAAGAGCTCATGATGTTGTGCATAATCTGGTGGCTTGGAATCGATTTAAGGAGATGTTCTTCGAGAAGTATTTTTTTTATCACCGTCAGGACAAGTAATGAGGCAGAATTTCTTAAGCTCGTGCAAGGTAATATGACTGTTGTTGATTATGAAAGGAAGTTTGAGGAATTATCTCGCTACGCCACACATTACGTTGATGATGAGATCAAGAAGGCTCAGACATTTGAAAGGAGACTTCATCTAGAGATGAAGGGTTCTGTGTTGCTCCATAAGCACACCACCTACGCAGCAGTGGTTGAAGCAGCCTTGTTGATGGAATAAAATCTTCCACCTCGTGCACCACCATGGTCAGAGCAATCATTTCATGGAATGAGAAAACCTCAGAATTATCACTTGAATCCCCACAACGCAAAAAGGGAGGCAATAAAATCAAATCCATTGTGCACTACATGTAACAAGCACCACAATGATCAATGTTTTAAGGCAAAACCCTAACAAGCACCACAATGGCCACTGTTGCTAATTATGAATGCTTGCTTTGAGTGTGGAAAGACTGGGCACTCCCTTCGGTAGTGCCCTTTTCTTCTCAAGGACAGAATAACAACGTCACTGGAGATAGAGCAAAAGGGAAGATTTTCGCACTAACTCACCAGAAAGATGAGCAGTCAGATACAGTTGTGCCAGGTACATTACTTGTACTAGGACATTAAGCTTTTACATTGATTGAGTCTGGATCCATGCACTCTTTTATACCTGCTTCGTTTGTGACTCATGCACTCTTTTATATCTGCTTCGTTTGTGCCATTGAGTTTTGAGTTATGTGTTTCCACGTCTTCTCGAGCTTCTCTCTTGGCTAATAAAGCGATAAATAATGTTTTGTATGCTAGGCTTATAGTCCTAGGGATGCATGATTTTGACGTAATCATTGGGATGGATTGGTTGGCTGCTAACTATGCCAACATAGACTGTTATCGAAAGGAAGTTTGATTCCTACCTCGAGGTAGACCTAGCTTCAAGTTTAGGAGATCCCAGCAACGGCCTATACTGAAGGTTATATCTGCTTTGCGGGTACAACGCCTACTTAATCGTGGTAATTGAGATTACTTAGCTTCTATGGTGGATACAACCAAGAAAAATGTGGATATTCGATCATTTTCAGTCGCTTGTGAATTTTTGGATGTCTTTCTCAATAATTTGCCGGGACTTCCACCTCCTTGGAAGACATATTTTCATATTGAGTTGGTACCAGACATTGCCCCTATATCCAAAACTCGTATGGCTCCTGCAGAGTTGAAAGAACTTAAGGATCAACTTCAAGAATGATTAGATAAAGAGTTTCATTAAACCTAGTGTATCACATTGGGGTGCTCCACTATTCTTGTTAAAAAGAAAAATGGATTAATGAGGCTATGCATTGGCTACAAGGAGTTGAATAGAGTCACTATCAAGAATAAGTATCCGTTACCGCGCATTGAGAATTTGTTTGATCAACTTCAGAGAGTATCAGTATTCTCTAAGATTGATTTGAGATCAAGTTACAATCAGCTCAAGATTCGAGATGAGGATATCCCTAAGACAACATTTTGTACTTGTTATGACCATTACGAGTTTGTAGTGATGTCGTTCGGATTAACGCGGCAGCCTTTATGGATTTAATGAATAGGGTGTTCAAATAGTACTTGAATTCTTTTATGATTATCTCCATTAATGATATTCTGGTATACTCTACATCAGAGGCTGAGCATATAGATCACCTCAGGATTGTTTTGCAAGTGTTAAAGACACACTAGTTATATGCCAAGTTCCAAAAGTGTGAGACTTCAGCAAGTATCATTCCTTGGTCATGTGGTATCTTGTGAATTAATCTTTGTTGACTCATCTAAGATTGAAGCAATGGTTAGCTGGCCTCAACCGAAAAATGTTGGGGAAGTTCGTAGCTTTCTGGGTCTAGCTGGATATTACAGGAGATTCATTGAGGGTTTTGCAAAGATCGTTGTTTCACTTACTCAGTTGGCCAGGAAGAATGTCACATTTACTTGGACGGTTGAGTGTGTGAAATTTTTCAGAGCTTTAAACAAAAATTAGTGTCAGCATCAGTGTTGACCTGTCCAGATTGTAATAATGACTTTGTGATTTACAGTGATGCTTCCAAGAGAGATTTGGGTTGTGTTTTGATGCAACAGGGAAATGTTATAGCATATGTGTAACACCCAAACAAATTTTACATTAAACTATGTGTTTAATTGTTAATTTTACTCTTAATTATCCTATGATTATTTGACTTAACGTTTGTATTGAATTAATTAAATGTCTTGCAAAGAAATGATTCGAGGTGCTTTAACGACTCAAATGTGCCTAAGTTAAAATTTAAAATAATTGATATTTACTCTTCATAATTATTTATGTATTCTAATAATTAGTGAGTTAATTCGACCTGAACAATGATAAGGTTAGTAATATTAAGTGTTTGTTTGTTTTTCTTTCTTTCTTTACGTCTAGTCTTATGCCAAGGTAAGTAGCTAAAAATGGTAAAATAATATAAAATAGAATAATAGATAATACCGTTTAAAGATTTGCTAATTCGATGGAAAGGCCTTAATTGGCCAATTTCTTAAGTTAATAGGAATCTCACTTCAACCCTAATTTTTCTTCCATTTAAATACTCCAAACCACCGTCGCCGACCCACTCTTGAAGAAAAACACAATTGGTGAATTGGTGTAGTAGGAATGGTTCTTTTCTCCTTGCAACTATCTTTTTATCATTGCCACAAAGCCTCAGTTTTTGGGTCTTATGTTTGAAGACTAGATTTTTTTTCATGTTCTAAGTATGAAGAGCCAACTTTCACTTCCGGTAAGGTTTGATTTCGTGATTATTTACTTGTAAACACATATCAATGCTTTGTATATTTACTTGGTCATAAGAACTTCCGTTTTCTTTTAACTAAAAGTTCAAATTGTAAATAATGAGTCTTTTATTAATATACAGTTTGACAATACTTGGATTTAACCTGTAATTAAATGATCCAATTTTTTTTCAATTTCTAAACGACTCTTGGATACAAATGACGAGAATTTTTATTTTTCCCCGAATCTTTGATCGAAAGGTAAAGCATAAAATCCTTTTAAGAAATAAAGTTTTTGATCGGAATATTAATTAAACCGAAAGACCCTTTAACTATTAAATGGTTAATAGAACGAATCACTTTTACCACTAAACTATACCCACTGCAATGGGATCTGAATATTTCAATCACAACAAGAGAAATAAAGGGCTTGGGTAACATGCTATACCAATGGTTATTTTGGTGCTTAAAAGCTATAAAATATTCTAGTTTAAGATTTTTTTAACACTTACAGAGTAGTTTTCTTTTATGTGCTTTACCTATGGTTTATGTTTTTTTTTTACACTTACAGAGTGGTTTTCTTTTATATGCTTTACCTATGGTTTATGTCCACCATTTAACTATCTAGTCAGATTTTTAATTGATAAAACTATAGAATTATTTCTTCCTACGAAATGAAATTTTTCTAAAGCTTTAAGTTTGTTTTGTCAACTATTTTTTTTTATAATTGTTGTACTGTAATAGGATGGGTTTTTTGCTACTAAGGCATTCGTTTGTACATTGTTGGGCTTCATGATTTTGTTAAGTAAACGTAAGGACCATGATCGTGTGCAAATTAAGGGTAGAGTCATTACCCGTACGTTAATAAAGGAGGTTATAGTAAATGGTAGTTTTTAAATGATAATAACAATAACAGTGACAATATTTGGATGAATGGTCCTATAATCCTTACTAAGAGATGTGTTTACAAGTTAGGATCTAAGCTTGAAGCATTTATTTCTTGTAATTTAATTATGTTTCAAGATTACTTGTTAGTATCATGGTTAAATTAGAATTAAGCACGCTTGATTATATATTAGTCTTCAATGACTGTGAATTTGATAAAGTATTTTAATGTGTAAAGCTGAATAGTTTTGGCACTTTGAGCGCTGACAACTTGAAGTATTCTCTATTTAATTTGATCTTGCTGATGACACCAGGTAAATAGAATTTTACGCATACTTTAATGTTTGTCATACTTTAAAATTTGTGACGTTGGATTGTTTATCATGGTACTCTCACTCGATTCTTTGTAAGTGAATCTCTTATATGCAATATTTTTGTGCGTGATACTATGCTTAATTATATACTATTATGTTATTTATGATGTATATGTATTGTGTAATGTTAATGAATGTGAATACGCACACACTTACACATTATGGTTTATAATATGAATATAATTAATAATAAATAAAGATTTAAAAAACTAGGTGTATGTTTATGTCATGAAGGGGTGAGTGGAAAATGAGACGTGGGTACCGGCAGAACCAACAATGTTTAATGATTAATGTTAATGAATGATCATTTAGCTTGTCTAGCAATACAATGTGAATGAATGATCATTTGGCTTGTCTAGCGATACTATTAAGGATCCAGCAGTTGAAACGATTTCTGTAATAATGGCTCACTGCATCTGATTGGCTAAACATTACAGAAGTATGCTCGCGAATAATGTAAAAAAAATGCAATGAAAGAAAAGAATGTGACAAAAAGTTTGCATAAAAGGATTTTAATGAAAGATGTAATGCTAAAGGAAAGAAAATAAAGTGATAAAATGATTTATATAAAGTCTATGTCAAACACAAATGATTTAACTGGACGTGTTTGCTAAATATGTATAATATTTTACTTACTAGGCTTTAACTCATTCCGTTTTCATTAAACTTTTTAGGTGAGGAGTAATTACGAGACGACACCTTGTGGGCGGACCAGACTCGGTAGAATATTTTGAATAAAGATTTCAGACAATGCTTTATGATTAATTATTCTTTATTTTAGATGTTTTAGCTTAAAAATATTAGTTGCTAATTGACTATATTTCCGCTGCTAATTTTTATTATTTAAGTATTTGAATTCAATATTTGCTAAATTTAAATAAAAGATTTGATTAAGTTATATTTTTAAATTAAGCTACATTTTTCTATTTNGACAATGCTTTATGATTAATTATTCTTTATTTTAGACATTTTAGCTTAAAAATATTAGTTGCTAATTGACTATATTTCCGCTGCTAATTTTTATTATTTAAGTATTTGAATTCAATATTTGCTTAATTTAAATAAAAGATTTGATTAAATTATATTTTTAAATTAAGCTACATTTTTTCTATTTAATGTTTAATTAATGTTAAAGAAAATAACACTTCCTAGAATTTAATCAATAAGGTATTTTGCGTATGAGATTGTTACAGTTTGGTATCAGAGCCAAGGTTTAGACGATCATGTAGACTTTATCATCATTTTTTTAAATAAAAGGCGGAAAACTACTGAGTCATGCCACAAGAGGTTTTCTTACAGTCTCCTGGTCAGATTTAATGTTTAGTTATTAGAATGATACTACTATATGATTTGCATGTTATATGGAACTACAATCATATGGTAGCTATGTTAAGTTATTAAATACCGATCTAATTGTACCAGAATGCCTTCTAGGAATGCTCAAAATCATATTAATGGTGAACGAGTTGGGGTGAACGATAATGAGATAGAGAATTGATTAGCATGGCACCCCGCTAACTTTGGAGACGTTTATGCAAGCGATAGCTGCTTTAGGACAAGCTCAGCAACAAAATGTGGCCCCTCTGCACAATGGTCAAAGGAAAATTTCTGAATTTAAGAAGTTATCTCCACCACTGAAGGAAGCACTGACCTCCTTAGAGTTGAAAGTGGATTATCGTTGGAAAAAGCAATTCTTGTTGTGAGGTACACTAATGCATATAAGGTTAACTTTGCTTCCTACATGTTACAAAGAGACACTTACGATTGGTGGCTGCTGATTAAACGTCAACATGAAAATGATACTAAAGCCTTCACTTGGGAAATGTTCAAGAATGCATATTTTGACCATTACATTCTGAAAAACATTTGACAGGAAAAAGAGAGAGAGAGTTTGTCGAGTTAGAGCAAGGGAATAAAACTATCGCTGAGTATGAAGCTACTTTCGCACGATTGGCGAAGTTTGCTCCAGATTTGGTGGCCACAGAAGAGAGTTGAGCCAAACGTTTTGAGGAAGGGCTGAAAGCTAGTATCAGGCAAGCAGTGATTCAGTTCGAGCTCACTACCTACAGTGGAGTGGTCAACAAGGCGTTGCTAGTGGAAAGAGTATAACGTTTAGACTCTTACCAGAATAAATTCCATTAAAGTGGTCAGAAGCCTAATGGAAGTAACAAGAAAGGAAATTTTTGGAAGGGAAATGATCAGAATAGGAAGTTTGAAGTTGATAATAACAACAAAAACCAACAAGGAAAATAGCTGAGGAAGAATTGTCAAAAGTGTGGAAGAGAACACCTTGGTGAATGCCGGATTAGTATAGACGTGTGTTTCAAGTGTGATAAACATGGCCACTTTGCTAAAGACTGCAAAGGAAATTTCTATAACAATAATGATTAGAAGAAGACTCAAGCTCGAGTTTATGAGATGACTAAAGAGGATGCCGATAACTCCCCGACTGTTGTTTCAGGTACTATTTTTGTATGTGCAATGGTTGCTTGTATTTTGTTTGATTCTGGTGCTACTCACTCGTTTATAAAACCTTTATTAGCTCAAAAATTAGAGATGCCATTTATACTTTTAGAGGCACCATTTTATGTATCTATACATTCAGGGAAGATTATGGAGGCAAATGGAGTTATAAATGACTACCCATTAGTGATAGAATAGCATATACTGTCAGCCGACCTTATCATCGTGGGTGCCATGACTTTGACATTTTAGAGATGGATTGCCTATCGAAGCACTATGCAACTATTGACAGCCATGAAAAAGAAGTGTTATTTCAACCCCCTGCAGTGCTAGTTTTTGTTTTGTGGGGGCTAAGTCAAAACCTCGTAATCCTTTTATCACATCCATGAAGGCTCGAGGATTGATGAATAAATGATGTATTGGGTATTTAGCATCATTATTAGATTTATCAGAAGAGGGTCCTTCTATAGAAAATGTACCTATTGTATGTGAGTTTATTGATATTTTTACCGAGGATCTACCAGGTCTACCGCCAAATAGGAAAATCGACTTTATTATTGATCTCGTACCTGGTACAACCCCAATATCTAAAGCACCTTATCGAACGGCCCCTTCTGAATTGGTTAATGTTAATGAGTAATCGTTTGGATTGTCGAGCAATACAATGTGAATGAATGATTGTTTGGCTTGTCCATCGATACTACTAAAGATCCGGTAGTTGAAATGGTTTCGATAATAACGGCCCGCTGCGTCTAATTTGCTAAACACAAAAGTGAGCTTGCGAATAATGTAAAGAAAATAATGCAATGAAGTAAAAGAATGTGACAAAAAGTTTGTATGAATGGACTTTAATGAAATATGTAATGCTCGCTACATTTGCCTTTCCTGGGTAATAAATGATCTCGCATTCGTAATCCTTGACAAGTTCCAACCAATGGTGTTTCCTCATGTTAAGCTCTTTCTGAGTGAAAAAGTACTTGAGACTCTTATGATCTGTGAAAATATGATACTTATAACCATATAAGTAATGTCTCCATCATGAGGGCAAATACAACTGCAGCCACCAAATTATGCGTAGGATAGTTCTATTCATAAGGCATGAGTTGACGAGAAGCATATTGTAATACCACATACTAAAAACACCTTATTGATTAAATTCTAGGAAGTGTTATCTTCTTTAAAGTTAATTAAACATTAAATAGGAAAAATATAGTTTAAAAACTTAACTTAATCAAACGCACATGCATCCAAATCTAGTTAAATCATTTGTGTTTGCATAGACTTTATATAAATCATTTTATCACTTTATTTCCTTTGTGCGAATGATGCCTTAAGTCGAAAATCAGCTCATTCAACAGCTCAGATTACGTCTCAAGAACATATCCTGGGGGATTTTGAACGTGCTGGAGATTCAGGTATTGCTAAAAGACACTACAACAAGCTAGCCCAGCTCACGATTTAACTGTCATTGCAACAACGTATTATCGATGCACAGAACTCAAACTCTGGGTTATTTCTGATTCGGAGTGAAGTGGGTTCAGACAAAAGACAAGGGTTCAATGTCAGTGATGATTTAGCTCTTTGCTTTCATGGGAGACTTTGTGTTCCGAAAGAAAAAATCATTAGGCAGTAATTACTCATGAAGGCTCATAGGTCACCATATACAATGTACTATGGCAGTACCAAGATGTATCACGATTTAAAGTTACGTTATTAGTGGAATGGTATGAAGCGTGATATCGCTAAGTTTGTTAGTAAGTGTTTTGTGTGTTAGTAGATCAAGGCCTATATACAATGACCATATGGGGTCTTGCAACCATTAAGTATTCTTGAATGGAAATTGGAGCATGTGACTATGGTTTTGGTTTCAGGGCTATTGAGGATGGTAAAAAGTTATAACTCCATTTGGGTTGTGGTGGATCATCTTACCAAGTCTGCACACTTTTTGTCTGGCAAGACTACATTCTCAGTTGGGGATTAAGCTCAGTTGTATATCCCAGAGATTGTTCGACTTCATGGAGTTCCAGTGTCTATATTATTAGATCAGGATCGCGGTTCACGTCAAATTTTTAACGGAGTCTACATAAAGCTTTGGGTACTTAGTTGAATTTTAGTACAACTTTCCATCCGCAATCTGATGGGCAATCTGAGTGTACGATCCAGATGTTAGAGGATATGCTTCAAGCATGTGTTTTATATTTCTCTGGTAGTTGGTATGCCTAGTTGGCACTCGTGGAGTTTGCATATAATAACAGTTATGAGGAGACGATCGGTATGGCTCCGTTTGTGGCACTTTATGGGAAAAAATGTCGGTCACCAGTTCACTGGGAAGAAGTTGGCGAACAGAAGCTTTTCGGCCCTGACTTGGTTGAGTCTACAAATGAAGCTATTCAAAAAATCAAAGATAGAATGAAGACCGATTAGAGCAGGCAAAAGAGTTATGCAAATGTTAGGAGAAATGACCTAGAATTTGAAGTGGGTGGATCATGTGTTTCTCAAGGTTGCCCCAATGAAGGGTATTATGCGTTTTGGCCTAAAGGGGAAGCTGAGTCCCAAGTTTATTGGTCCTTTCGAGATTTTGGATCATATCGGTCCTTTGACATACCGACTAGCTTTACCACCAACTCTTTCAGGTGTTCATAATATGTTTCACGTCTCAATGCTCGTAAGTACGTGCCGGATCCAGCACGTCATTGATTTTGAACCTCTGCAAGTTCGTGATGACCTCACTTATGAAGAAAAGCCAATAAGAGTTCTAGAGCGCATGAATCAGACTCTTCATAGCAGAATAGTTCAGTTAGTCAAGGTTTTCTGGAGAAATCATCAAATCGAAGAAGCAACGTGGAAACTAGAAGCGGAGATGCGCGTCAAGTACTTAGAGTTATTTCTATAAGGTACATTTCTTTTGAGGATGAAAACTCTTAAGGAAGAAAAAATATAAAACCCCAAAGACCTGAGGAGATAGTTTGTAATTTTAATCCCACACTCACATGATATAAGCACCACATTAAACCACCTCCCACATTCTCCATCTTCTTTTTCACAAACCCCCCTATGTTTTTCTCTCTCTGTTTTACAGTTTTTCTTCCCCAGCAAAGCCCATTTGTTCTTCACCTTCTTCTTTGTTTCAACTTAGGCAGCCCTCTAACATTGATCTTTGGTAAGCAATTTCTTGCTTCCTTTATTATCTTTCTTCTTTTCCTATTTTCTCTTCCTTAATCTAGTTTTTTCTATCAAAAATTTGAAATACCCAATTCTAAAATTCTTTAATTTCAGAAAATTTCTTCCTCATCTCTCTGTTTGTGGTGCCATCGTTGCTTCGTCGCCACCGTCCTTCAAATTTCGGTAAGCTTAATCTTTTTCATTCTCTCCTTGAGCTTTCGGTCTCTCTATTTCCTTCTCTTTATTTGTTGCTCTCTCTGATCTAACCCATATCTTTCTTGTTTTCTTTTCCTTCCATGGTAGCCCCTCCATCATCGTCTTCTCTAGATTGCATCATCGTCTTCTCCGGATTGCATCATCGTCTTCATTCGTTGGTAAGCTTAATTTTCCTTTCTTTCTTTCTC
>QANY01004184.1:523652-572348 GCA_003255025.1 Datisca glomerata | reverse complement strand
GTTGATAAAATACTCTAGTATCCATATTTTTAATACCTAGGTTTAAAGGAATAGAACGATTGTGTTTTAAAAATCTAACAGATGAGTATTTTGTATATCCCTTCTTTAATTTAACTAACGCGAGTCTCCATATATATTCTAGTTAAAAATCAACGAACTTTTTTTTGGTTTGAGAGCTTGTTGAAAATCTCAAACCAGTATGATGGTCTATGGATGTGTAATAAGTTGGTATAAGGTATGGTGGGTGATACTTTTTTGTTGTTAGGTTGTGGGTATCATGATATCATAATTGGGATTGAGTACATGTCGATTAAAAGATATTTGTAGAAATTTCATATCGATTTTGTCTTAATAATCTGTCTTTAATTACCTAAATTATACGCATTCCCACCTCATTTGGTATCAAATTCAAACTTGTAAGGTATTTTACTGTTTAATTCTTGTTTAATACCTGCTTAATTATTGTTCTTCACCGCCCAAGTAGCTGGTTATTATTACTTAATTTAAGTATTTAGAGACAGGGTATAGAAGCAAGAGTTTAAATGATTATAATTGAAGGAAAATAAAACTTACAGGTATTGATAAATTATTTTACAACAATTAAGTAGTGCTCCCGCTCACTAATTAACGGTGAGGAAGAAGAAGAAAGATTACAAAAGATGAGGAAGAAGAATGCTTTATCCTCTGCAAATGGTACTAGAATACATATCAATTATGAAATCCATAAAGTTTATATTTGCCAAGACAATGTGTGTTTTAAAACATCACTTGTCTTAGTTAAAAATATGACAGACAAATCTTTTTACAACAGAGCATGATTAGATAATTACTTATCTCACGGATAAACCTGTCAAACTCAAGTTTCTTTCTTTTTCTCACAATGAGAAATTGAAAACTTTAAAACAAAATTTTATTCTTAAAACTGTAAATTTAATTTTTGTAAAGAAAAACAATAATGTTTTGCAAGATGAAATGAAATTCAAAAGAATTGAAGAACAGTTTCAAAATACCGCTCTTCAAAAACAATTTAGAATCTTTGAACAAGAAGTTCCTCAATTAATAAATAATTACAAGCCTCTTAATATTGTTTTGGAATAGATAATATATCCTATACTAGATAAAAGAGACTCAATCAACAAACTTGGAGATGTTGTTGTGTTCTCTAAGTTTGACATGAAATCTAGATTTTGGCTAATCCAGATAAATGAGAATTATAGATACAAAACTGCATTTGTAACTCCATTTGATAATTACAAATGGAATGTAATGCCTTTGGGGCTTAAGAATACTCTAAGTGAATTCCAGGATATTAATTTCAACCAATTTACTGATTTAATTTCTCAACTGTTTACATTAGTGATGTTCTTACTTTCTTTAAATCTATTAACCAAAGCTGGAAACATCTTGAATGTTTTGTCAAGATAATAAAACAAAATAGTTTGGTTATCTCTACACTCCTTCTATATTCTCAAAATCATAACCATGGAGGGTTGAAAAGTCTATCCTTAAGGTCTCAAAATTCTTACAAAAAATAATATAATAATTTTGACTATATTGATGCTTGCACGTGATTCCTTCATCAAAATAGTGATTTTTCCACTCGTGGAGGACAATAACAAGTCTGACTCTGAATCATCTATAGAGTCAAGTCACTCAATTGAACCAAAATTCTGAAAAGCACAATCATCTAAAAAGGCTACCTCTCAGTAGTTAAGGATCAAAATAAACTAAAGGGTCGCGTCCTTTCAAAATAGGCCTATGACGCATTTCAAGACTCTCATGACCTATTTGATGACATCAATCTCAGTGATGATGAGTAGATAAAAATAATTTACCTTTGGCAAAATGCCAATGTTGAAATAATAAAAAAATCAAGTAATTTTGAAAAATATATCATGATGACTCTCCAGCATAACGCAACAGTCATGATAACTATCAAAATAAACAGTTATGGTTACTAACAATCAATAATCGAAGCACAAGAATCCAAATAGAAATTATCAAGGAATGACAACAATGACTCCAATATACAACAATAATCACAATGATTTTTCAAGACAACAATCATGACTAAAACAATGATAAAGATGCAAAGTCAAAGATTACAATTATCAATGAATCTTTGTAATTTATCTTTTTCTACAATTATTGTACCAATTGTCAAATAATTAGGTAATTATTTGTCCTTTTACTTTAATTAGTCAAAAGTAGAAATTTAAAATATTTTTACTTTAATTAGTAAGTGATGGGTTCTCAGTGAACTCCACTTTCCTTGCCTATAAATAAGTTGGCATCTTCCATTTATTTCTCAGAACTTGTTTTCACTCTTAACGATTTTGAGAGAAAAACTTGTTTTGAAAATAAAGAATTCTTCTTCCTCCTCTTTTGTAATTTTTATTCTTCTTCCTCAACGTTAATTAGTGAGCAGGAGCACTAATTAATTCTTGTAAAATATCTTTCCTCTAATAAACACTTGAATTCTTAATTATATATATTGTGTCTTTAAATTATACCCAATTCCCTCTCATTTGGTATCAGAGCCAAACCTAGTAGGGTATTTACCATTCTTAATTACTCTGCATAATAATTGTTCTTCACCGTCCAAGTGGCTGGTTATTGTTTCCATTGTTATTTACTTACATACTTGCTTAATAATTTTTATTTAATCTGACTCTCCGTCCAAGTGGCTGGTTATTTTTACGCTTATTATTTCTCTGTAATCTTTGATTTTCTAATATGTGAATCCGACGTATCGGTTTCTAATAGGTTTACTCCAAGCACCCTAATAAGACCTATTGCATACGTAGATCTCGAGGATAGGGTAGTTGTAGAGGCAAAGAGGAGAAGAGTTAAACTTTTTAGGAGATTGTAGAAGTCATAGCAGGTTTGATAATCAATATACATGATTAAATTTTTAATCATGAATAATTTAGCAATAATTCATCTTTTAGTAGTAGGTCTACAATAAATACAATTTTAGACATAATTAATGAAGAACATTTTGATTATTTAGTAGATGATCATGTAGATCATAGGATATGGAATATACCCAAAATTCTTAGTAAAAAAATTTATAAATCAACATAGTCTGTTGCTTTCTTCAAGCCTCAGCATCATGTAAAAATAATTGAAAAAATGTATGCTCTTGCGAAATACCATGAAACTTGTCAATTACTTTCAATGCCAACAAATTGGCTTTTAACCAATGAAAGCCAATCCACTCCAATTCAACGCCAAATTAAAGAAATTGATTATAACCAGCAATACAAGGATGATACTGTTAAAATTAATTTTTAATATTTCAGTTCTAATCCCCAAATTAGGGAGTTTAGTCAGTCTAGCACTCTTAGTAATTCCTTTTCTGAATCCACCATTAATAATGACCAAGATCTCAAAATCTAACAATTAGAAAAGAATTAAAAAAATAAAAAAATAACAAATCTAAGATTTAAAGTTGTAGCCATAAGTTTTCAAGTCAGTCAGCCAATCTTTGATGATAAGACTGAACAATCTGACGAATCTGAATCACCAACTGCCTCTAATTTTCAAGGAGCCTTACCTCCTGTCAATCCCCAACTCTTAAATTTAAATTTAGGTACCTTAAACCAAGAATACAAGCCTAATTGAGAGGGTTATAACCCAACACACGAATGACTCAGCCAATCTCAATAGACGCAATAGGTTCAGAGAGACATACAACATGGATCAAAGAAAATCATCATTGCTAATGGAAGGCGTTCATGAAAGAATTTAGAGTTGATATGTTTTTCCTTGATTATATGGATGATATTTATGAAAATAATATTAAAGTTATTTCTATGACCAAATGGGTCAAGGAAGACTTCAGGGTGACAGCTAGCCATCCCCACCTTAAAAAATTATAATTAATCACAAAAAATCTTTAATCACTACTTCTCCTTTTAAGATTTCAAAGGAAGGAGAACCAATAAAAATATTGATAAAATACTTCATGAATTGAAGAATAAATCTGTTGAGTCATCTTCTTCTGTTAAGGTGATTAACCAAAATAATAGTTTTGATTCAAAAAGTCATACGTTATATTTCACTAATGAATAATCAATAATTCATGAATCTTCAACCATTCATAATATTGAAGAAAAAATTAAAAATTTAGATATTAATAAACTGGAAAGGAAGTGGCATAAAAGGCCTATTCCTTCAGATATTCAAATTACAGAATCTTCTTTAGTTAATCAATTTTTTGTCTCTACAGAAAAATTATATGAATGGAATATTGATGGTCTTGCATAACAGTAAATCCTCAACAAATTACAGCACGTGGCTATGGTAACCAACAATTACATTACCACTCACAATTTGCCTCACAATGAGGTTATAAAGCTTTTAGTTACAGGATTCACAGAAATGCTTCATTCCTAATGGGAGAAACATCTCACTGAAGAATCTAAAAATATCATCCTTATAGAAATAAAGATTGATGCTTAAGGAACTCAAATTCTTGGAGAGAGAGGATCAAGAAATAATGCATGATGCCATTAAAATACTATTCTACACAATAATTGAACATTTCAATAGAAAGCTAAGTAATGTTACTTCACTTACCCATGACCAATTAACCAATCTTAGATGTCCAACTCTAAGTGACTTTGACTGATACAAAAACGTATTTTTGTCTAAAGTGATGCCCAGGAATGACAATAATAAGCCTTTTTAGAAAGAAAAATTCATAAATGGCTTGCCCAATTTGTTTGCTCACAAAATTAGAACAGTCATTAGTGATGACCTAGGAAATATAGACTTCAATAGTCTCACCTATGGTACAATTATCACTATAATACAAAAAGAAGGTCTAAGAATTTGTATAGACATGAAAATTAATAAACAAGTTAAAAAGAAAAAGAAAACAGCCAAATATGAATTAGGCAATTTCTGTAAGCAATATGGATTACCTGCTATTGCACCTTTCAAAAGAATAGAAAATATTCTCATCTAAATCCTTGAAGAATTTACAAACCTTATAGAAAAAATACGACAAACAGAAATTATGACAAATACTTTTCTAAGAATAAAAATTATTCAAAAAGAAAATTCAATAAATAATTTGTTGATAAAAGTAAAATCAAGTGTTTCAAGTGTGGTCAGAATGGTCATTTTACCAACACTTGTCAAGTCAAAAATAAAATTAATCAATTAAAAATCTCTAAAGAAGAAAAACAAGAATTGTTTAGAATTATAGAAATCATAAATTATTCTGAAAGTAGTAATAAAGATTTCAGAGAATTTGAATCTCCTGAACATGACGAGTCAAACTCTTCAAGTTCTGACAGTGATTCTCTTAACATCTTTATGGGGTGTAGATTTAATAAGTAAAATTAAAAATCCTGAAGTAAAACAATAATACCTTGAAAGATTTAGGAAGATAATTCAAAAGAAAGAAAATACTTAGTTTAATAATAATACTGCAAGCATTTCTCAAATCCTTGAAAAAATCAATAAAATTAAAAAAAGGAAAAAGAGTTAGTCTTCAGGAACTTCAAAAAGAAAAAATTAAAATGAAATAAAAGAATAAAAGGACTCAAACACATAAATAACAAAAGAATTAAATCTTTTAAAAATGAAGAATTTAATTAAAAATCATAAATCCAGTTAACTAGAAAAACCTAGTAAATTCTCAATTTCTGATGATTAGGTTGAAGAACCTGTTGTCAACATTCAAGATGGTGATAACTTCCATGAAATCCTTAATCACATATAAATTAAAAAATGGCACATAATGGTCAGAATAATAATCCAAGATTTTGATTTCACTTCAATGACTCTTATTAATTCAGGAGCTGATTTGAATTGTATGCAAGAAGAATTCGTTCTTCTTACTAAGTACTTCAAGAAGATAAAAGAATATTTATCCTCTACAAATGCTACTAGAATGCATATCAATTATGAAGTAATTGATTCATATATATATATACTAGTCACGTAGCATGTGCATTGCATATGGTACGATGCTTCAATATCTAGGATAATTTATTATGTTGCGCGGTTAATTATTTATAGTAACGGAAAGTATGAAAAATGGTAAGTTAGTAAAATTCGACTGATTATTTTCTTTTCATTAACATTTTTCTTTTACAATTAAAGTAAGTAAAGCTTCTTTGTGATTTTTCTAGTCAGCCTTGACAACTTAGCCGCTTACCCTATCGTGCCGATGAGAATAAAAATAAATTATTTTTTATTTTGTAATTAAAGAAAAATAAATAGGATATGCCACTTATACTAGTGTAATACTTTTGGTTAAATACAAAATTTTTGTCTTTGACCAAAAAAGAAAAAATAAATATAAAAAGACAAAGATAAAGTCAGAGCTAAAGATTCATTTGTCTAAAATAAATTTAGAAATAAAAGTCTTTTAGTTAATTATTAAGTATCAAATATTAATTAATTGAAATTAATAATTAATATATCAATAACGATAATTAAAATTTTCCTTAATTTTATTGCGTAAATTGATTCAATGTATGTATGAGTATTTATGTGACCAATTACATTTAACCTTATCAAAATAATATAGAGTATTTTTGGAATAATCAGTTATAGCGCGTGGATGAAATTACCCATAAAAGGCATTGAAAAAAAATCATAGAGAAAAAAGTTTGTCATGTTTCCCCTTGTGGTTAATTGTACTTTAATTTAATTAAATATATATTATTATTAATTAATTAGTATTATTTCTATAATTATGTAATTATTGCAGTTTACATTGAATAAGTAAATGTAATAGTTTTCATAGTAACATGTGATTTTATCATGTTAGTAACTGCAATGAAAAATGATTTAATGAAAATGTTAGTAGAAATGATTGAAATCAAAAGATTAATTGCTTAGAAGGTAAATTAGGGTCTAACAGAAATTAGTTGGACAAATTTATGCAATGAATGTTTGTCAAAGATACAAGCTTTTAGATAGAGATTAAGTTAGGGTATAACAGAAATTTAATTGTACGAATTTGTCTAATGAACATTTTTCAAAGATGCAAACTTTTAGATATAGTAGGATTTGAAGGCACAAAATTTGTAATTGGATTAAACTCGGGTGAGTAACTCCAAAATTTCATTTTGCCCGAAGTTTCATATACATTTTCTGTCTATTGGTATATGTGATAGGAAGATTGCTTGCAAGATTAATTTCCTCTTCATGCCTCCTCAAGATGAGCGAGAGCAACTTATGGATGTGCTCAGATAGTTAAATTTTAATGCACCATTAATTTATGACTATATTTGCCCTTTGAAAATCATAAAAGAAAATAAAGAAAGACGGTTAAAACATTAGATTTTTTTTAAGTCTTGATTGATAAATTAAATATGCGGATGAAATTGAAATTAAGGTAATATTGGGAGACCAATCCCAAAGTTCATTTGGCCCAACTAGTCAGCACATGCGTGCTTCACACTTATTCAATTATTTTAAATTAATATTAACGTTGAAATAAATATAACATCATCTTTAAAAATTATTCTACATCTAAACTAAAAATGAACAGTAATAATAACTAGCTTGTTTATGATATTAAAATTTTAGTGCTATTTGAGTAGTGTAGAAAATAATTTTATTTTATCAATTTGTCATATTCTTAAAAAAATATATATCATATTGAGAGATAATATCTCGTACTAAAAATATATTGATGTGTTTATATAAATCCATGTACATGAATTTTCATGTTATTGATAGCATAAATAATACAGAATATTTAATTTATAAATTTGTACCGAGCAAATCATTATTGATTTATAATTAAATATTAGTTATGAAAGATCTTAAAATCAATTTACGGATATTTACGTGTCTAATTACATAAGATTACCAAAATTTTTAATTTTACTAACTATAAAAAAAATTAATAGTGGATAAAAAAATAAAACATTATCAAATGAGAAAAGATGTGAAATATCTAATTTGTGTTATATTTTAATAGACTTTAAAGGGTAAAAAGGAGAATCAAAAGTTTCTCCCTTCAAATCTATTTTGATTTTTCATCATTTGCTGGAGTTTCATATCATTGCAGAGGGATAAACCTTCTTCAATAACTACTGCAATGAGATAACCATAAGTATGCCAATGGTAGGGAATATCAACTTGGTTATGCTTATCTCTAAGTTTCTTACAAACTTTTTCTACAAAAAGATTAAGGAGACCATCAATAAATTTGACCTTCCAATGATCATTGTTGGTGTCAGTACATTGCATGACGTTCATTAAGAATACATCCTTTTAAATTATGATTATATTCCTTTTAAATTATACATACATGGTCACTGAAAATATGTCTGAAATTGCTTATTCTTTGACAATCGTAGCTAATACAATAGCTTCAACTTCAGAAGCCTTAGAAATTGCATATCAGGATGTTAAATAGGCTTTAAATAAATGGACAATACCTAAGGTTAAACCAAAAACCATTTATAAAATTGGAACATTTGATTTTACCAGTAGAAAAATAATTAAAACTTTTTAGCATGCTAAACCTTTATAGAATAATGATGATATTGTTTATCTGTTGCATGTTCATGACATGTATCCTTTCATGCAGAAATACAAGTATGTGCATATAGGACTTGTACAAATAGCATTTAAGCCTTTGACATTACTTGATCAAAATACCAGTATTCAGTGCACCATCCGAAATGGATGGTGCCTCAATTGGAAAGCATCTCTCATCGGAGCTATTGAAACTAGCTTATCCCATGAGCCTGTTTATTTTAATATTTATCTGAATTTAAGTGTTTCTCTTTCTGATAGCAATCTCTCTAAAGTTTTAGATCTTAGAGTTACTTCACATGCTTATGAGTATCTTCCAGGATCTCCTCCATTTGTGATACATTTCAGAATCCACCTAAAGGTTCTCTCCACCTTGAACCCTACACCAGAAAGCAGAGTGAACAGGGACACACTATCCTCATCGACACCAATCTCTTCAGCAGTCAAGTAGCCATCCCTAGGATGATACCTTGGGAAAATTATCTTTTCTAGAAAATGACAAATCTCTAATGATGTACCTACCAGACCCATCATCAGACAATCCATTGAAGATGTTGTTAAAACACAATGAGGTAACATATACCTTTGTTTTCAAAAACATTTAACTAGAAGCCTTTCTAGTCCTAGTTATAGGAGTAACCTCCCTTATAACATAGATTTTTCAGAATATTCTAGACCTTCTATAGTAGAATCTATCAATTCTGAGCAGATACCAGAAGCTCACATCAGAGGTATACATATATCAAAAAATCATATACATCATGAAGTCTATGTCACATATAGACCCAATAATAGAAGGCTCAACAGCCCTACAGCCAGTGATATACAATTCAATATTTAATGGATTTTACACCCAATAGTGAATTGTGCAAGCACCTAAACCAAGATTTCATGCAGGATAAATATCAGGAATTTCGATTATGGTATTTTAGATCCAATACCCCTCAACAGTTAAAACCCCTTAAAGACCAGTGCTATTACCACCTTTGGAAAAACTAGACTCTTAGATCCTTCCTAGACTGGCATTATGACTTTGTAGACAAAGTACCCATTCTTGATAGAGATCAGATAAATGTCTTAACAAGAATTCAAAATAATTGGATAACAATAACTGGTAAGCTTTTCCAGGCTATTTATCCTCCACTGTTATCCTTAGAGCTTACTTCAAGCAATGAGAGTACTAACTGTTAGTCATCTCTCCTTATGTTGAGATTTCTGAACAACCTAATCAGCAAGAAACCCTAAAGTTCAAGGATATTGTACCTTTAACTAACATTTTCCTCCAAACCGTAGGTAACCAACTTACCCGTATTGAGGAACAGGTAGATAATATACAAGATAAAATCAAAGGGCAACAGGACAAAGGTCCAAAGAAACTTAAACCTCTTAACCTTCAACCATTCAATATCAAGTCTCCTCTTGAAGTTTAAGATTTTAAGTTAAAATTCACCAAAAAAAAAGAGGAAGACTTTATTGCCACTCTCATTGGAAGAATAAAAGATTTGAAGACCAGTGAGCCAGAATCATCAAGACCCAAATCTCCAAAACACATTAATATGATGAACTAGGGTGATTCATCTCTACCTGTAACTGATGATGAAAATGATGAGTATACTCTTTCCCAAATTCATGATATACAGAAAAACTTTGATGATAACATCAACAAACTTACACACTCCAAGTCTACCAAGCGTATGGCTTTACTTGGACCTGGTAGGTATTATTATCCTAGACCTACCCCACATGACATTTTGTATGAAGAAGACTTCCTTCATACTCAGAAGTAATACCATGAAAAAACTATTTATGAATGGAACATAGATGGTAAAACTGAATATCAGATCTTTGAAAGCATACACCACATGATAATGTATGCGTCAGTTTGCAAACAGATTGATAATTATGATCATCAAATAGCCAGATTTCTTATCAATGATTTTACCAGTACTCTAAAAGGATGGTGGGATAATTGTCTCACTCAACCTCAAAGGGATGAAATCTTAAATCCCTCTAAGATTAATATAAATCATTTTACTCATACCGAAACCAAAATCGAAGATACTTGCGATACTCTAGCACAAGCCATCATACACCATTTTATTGGACCAGGAATTATTAATACATATCGGCACAGAGAACTCTTATAGAATCTTTGATGCCCATCTTTAACCCATTTCGGATGGTATAAGGATGTATTCTTACTGAAGGTCATGCAACGTACTGACGCCAACAGTGATTATTGGAAGGCCAAATTTATTTATGGTCTCCCTAATCTTTTTACACAAAAAGTTTGTAAGAAACTTAAGGATAAGCATAACCAAATTGATATTTCCTACCATCAGCATACTTATGGTTCTCTAATTATAGTAGTTATTGAAGAAGGTTTATCCCTTTGCAATGATATGAAACTCCAGCAAATGATGAAAAATCAAAACTTGTCCAACTGTAAAGAGTTAGGTGAATTTTGTGATCAATTCGCCTATGACACTAAAATCTAGTATCCCTTAACTTCCAAAAATTCTAATCCTAAACCTAAGAAATAAAAAAGGTTCCATTCCAGAAAAGCTCCTAAACATAACTTCCAAGAAGTTCACAAAAGGAAATTCAGTAAATGAAAATCCATTCCTAAGAAGAATAGATCAGCAGTTAAGTGCTTCAGATGTGGCACTAAAGAGCACTATGTTAATAAGTGCAAACTTAAACCGAAACTCTATGAATTGTCCTTAGACGAGGAAACCCAATAGCAAATCCTTAACTGTATCTCTGACAAAGATAACTCCTCTTCAAACTCAAGCTCAGAGGATGATTTGGCTGAAATTTATTCATCTGATTCAAATTCATCTTCTGATCAGAATGAACCTTGTTGTAATAGCAAGAATTGTAACTTGTTAACAGAAGCTAGCTACTGGAAAGCCATTATTGAGATGAATGGCCTTGATCTAGGTGAACCTGGTATCAATGTTCTAACAAAAACCCAGAAGAATATGCTTGGCTTTGCTGACCAGATACAGGATCCAGAAACAAAATTAAAGTTTTTGGAAACCTTATATAAGGATCACATCAAGGATCACATCAAGGATCACAATACTGAAGATATTCTCCCTATTGAGAATTATAGTATGCGCGATATTATGAGTCGTATACAGAATAAATCCATTACTGGAAAACTCATTACTATACAGGACCTAAAAATGAAAGTCAATCTTCTCAAAACAGAAGTCAAGCAATTACAGACTATTAATCAATTCATTTTTCAGGATCTTGCCCTTATTAAACAAGGGCTTTCCTCCAAAGGCAAGAATTTCATTAATCCAGAATGTTCTTCTCCTCAGAATAATAACAGTAACCAGTACCTTATGATTATGAATCAAGTTACCTTTCAAAAATGGTACACCAGAATTACTTTTATTATCACACCTGATTTTATAATAAAAGATGCTATCGCCATTATTGATACAGGGGCTGATATGAACTGTATACAAGAAGGTTTAATCCCTACTAATCACAAAATCTTTTATCAGTGCAAGTGATCATAGAATGAAAATAGAATTCAAATTACCAGAAGTTTTAATCTGTAATAAAGGTATTTGCTTACTTTTAAAAAACATGACTCAAAATATTATCCTGGCAATCCTTTTATGTGTTTATTGATGCTTATGGATAAAATATATATTAATGGTATTTATACTACCATTAACAACAGACAAATTATTTTTGAATTCATTACAAAACCGTATAATAAAGAATTAGATCTTATTAAATATCTTACACATAATAAAAAATCAAATTAAATTTATTCAGAAAGAAGTTCAATTTCTTACTCTTGAACAAAAAATTCAACAGCCTTTTTATTCATAATAAAGTCAAAGTTATTTTAACAGAATTTTAAACTGAAATTTGCAGTGATTTTCCAAATGCTTTTTGGAACAGGAAGAAACATATTATTTCTCTTCCCTATCACCAGGAATTCGATGAGAAACATATTCCTACTAAATCTAGACCTAGCCAGATGAAGAAGGAATATCTTGATATTTGCAAAACAGAAATTGAATCCCTCTTATAGAAAAAACTCATTAAACCTAGGAAGTCTCCTTGGAGTTGTACAACATTCTATGTTTATAAAAATGCTCAGATTGAACGAGGACAACCTCATTTAGTTATTAATTATAAACTGCTTGATGATGCCCTCCAATGGATTAGGTATCATATCCCGAATAAGAAAGATCTTTTAGATCGATTACATGATTCAGTAATTTTTTCTAAGTATGATTAAAAATCAGGATTTTGGCAAATCCAGATTGCTGAACAGGACAGGTATAAAACAGCATTTACCGTTCCTTTAGATCATTATGAGTGGAATGTTTTACCATTTGGTGTTAAGAATAGACCATCAGAATTTCAACATATCATGAATGATATTTTCAATCCATATACTGAATTTATTATGTGTTACATTGATGATATTTTAATTTTCTCATCATCCATTGATCATCATGTCAAGCATCTGCATTTTTTTAAGAATATTATTATAAAAAATGACTTAGTTTTATCTGCTTCTAAGATGAAACTTTTTCAAATAGAAGTTAGATTTTTAGGACACAATATTTCTAATGGAACTATTATTTCTATTAATAGAAGCATAGAGTTTGCATCTAAATTTTCTGATGAGATTAAAGATAAGACTCAATTACATAGATTTTCTAGGAAGCCTAAATTGTGTTAGAGACTTCTACTCACAGTGTGCTCAGGATAGCTCTATCATTTACAACATACTTAAGAAGAATCCTTCTCCTTGGACAGTTGAACATACTCTAGCAGTAAAAAAGATAAAACAAAAAAAATACAACAGTTACATTGTTTATCTTTACCTAATCATATATGGCAAATGATTGTTAAAACAGATGTCTCCAACCAGGGACATGGTGGGATTCTTAAACAAGTCAATCCCAGTAATCAGAAAGAAGAACTCCTTAGATTTACCTCTGGAGTTTAGAAAGGACTAGCAATAAATTATCTAACTATTAAACAAGAATGCTTAGCCATTGTTAAATGTGTTCTTAATTTCAGGATGATTTACTTAACCAGCATTTTCTTATTAAAGTTGATTGTTCTACAGCCAAACAGATATTAAAGAAAGACGAACAGAATCTTGCTTCAAAGCATAAATTTTCCTTTTGGCAAAGCTTATTATCAGTAGTTGATTTTGACATTGAACATATCAAAGGTGAACAGAATTCTTTACTAGACTTTCTAACCCGCGAATACTTGTAGGGTTCATGAACAGAAATCGAGGCCAAGACCGAGGCAGGGGAAATCCCTACACAACAGAATTCCCAAGCTTGAACACAAGCTAAAAATATTAACAGCACACAAGAGGCTTCATCTAACAAATCTGTTAAAGATGTCCTTCTTATACTAGAACAATATATATTCAACAGCAGTACTAAGGAGAAAATTATCATCATCGAAACAACATATGAGCAATGGATGTTAGATCCATGGGAAATCAAAAAATGATTTATCTACTCAACAATTTTCTGGTCATTTTGAACAATATCGATACATTTATGAAGTCATTGTGCTTGAAACCGCAGCCATAGAGATCAAATATACACTCCATGATCTTAACAGAACTGCCAACCCTATTACTTACAGTAAGGCAACAATCAGAAATATTATACCTATTGGGCAATGGGGTTTACATCCTTTACCTATGTCATCTACTATCAGAATCCAGTGCATAATCATACTTGGTTCATCAGAATATGTCTCGAAGTTCTTAAAAACAAGCTTTCAAATTGGTTCCTCGTTTGGTGGGATAAATTTAGGATTACTCTATACACTTCATCAGAATCTGTCATAACAACATTTAATGAATGGCAAGCTACCTATTCACTCCTACCAATCAACAATGACATCTCCATCTCAAAATCACTAACTCATTTTATTACCTGATTCAGCATCCCATGGATATGAAAATGGGATCTTCAATGTGACTATCAGAATAAAATCCCCCATCTTAAAATGGTGTTTTACACAAAATGGTGGGATAAGGAGATGAACCCCAATTTACCAGAACTAATTAAGATGATCAAAACCCACACCCAGGCTTTTCTTGATGCTATTCTGAAGGCTCTCCCAGTGCCAACAGGAAATCCGTTTGTTTTAGCCCAAATAGAATTAAAGAAGAAATTTCATGATCTAACAGAAAATGAGTTAATCATAAAAACTATGGACTTCATGAAGGAGCAATTTATCCAGTCCATGGGATCAACAGATGCTTCCATGATATCGGTAAGCAGTGAAATAGAATATGATCATGATGATTATGAGAATGAATTCAGTATTCTGGCAGCTGAAAGCCAGGACCCTGAGCATGACCTAGAAGACCCTACCATCGGTGACTTCAGGGATTCCCTTACCTGTATGATATCACAAAATAGATAAAGACAAGAAAGGGAAAGGAAAAATCTAGTCCTTGTTCCCCACCAGGAAAAGGAAGGCAGGAGCAGACAATCTACTTTTATAAAGTAGATTCCCACCAGAAATCAAAAAGATCTTCAACAGCAATTGTCAGCACGTAATGACAAATCAACTTTCCCTAAAGTAGATTCCCACTAGGCACAGTAAATCTACTTTAATAAAGTAGATGCCTAATCACAGCATATAGATAAATCTATTTTTCCTAAAAGTAGATTCCACTACAAGTACATACAAGAAGACAAGGATGAATGACTCTACTTGAGAAGGACACGCAACCTTATATGTCTTACTTTTTGTATTATAAAAGGGATACATCACGCATTGTTGAAGGCAGGACAAGTTTAGGAAGCTCATGTGTTGAGCATAGTACTATCGCTCCCTCTATGTACTATCTCTCCCTCTATGTACTCGCTCTCTCTCTCTACAATAAGAAATTAAGTTCTGAAGTTTTTAATTCTCGACTGCACATGACAGTAAGTTTTCTTTGATTTGAATTTTATCAGCAGTTCATGAGACCATGTATGGCATAGTTTAAGCTGAATATCATCATAATATAACCTTCAGTATTCATCGATCACGTGCTAACTGAAGAAACACTTTGATGCATTGTTGACAATCATTACATACTTAGTGTGAACACTAAGCATATAGTTAGTGTATTGACCTCAAGTCACGTTTGGGCTAGGTCTGTCAAGCAGGGAGTGCGTTAGAACTGATTACCCCAGTAAGTCGTTGACAGTCTACCTAACTATGTGTTTTGTGTTTACCTCAGCTATGAATGATATATCACCATGCGTCTGATTGTTAACCATGTGTTAGTGTGGCAGTGGTGAAAATATATATATATATATATATATATATATATATAATATATTGGGGTTTGTGTATGTGATAGGAAATTAATTGCTTATTACTTTGTAGATCGACTTTTTCTTCATGCCTCTTCAAGATTGAAAAGGATCACATTAAGGTTATGATATCGTAGAAAAATGAACTTGTTATGTTATGTACGGTTATGATATTGTACTAATTTTATGGCTATATTCGCCCTTTGATAATCCAGAAAGAAAATAAAGAAAATTATACGGTTATGTTTGGTCCTATTAAATTTTGGTGAAAAGGAGAAAATAAATATGGGAATTTTCATTGTTTGGTCAATTTCAACAGTAGGAGATGAAAATGGAGAAAGAATCAAACTTTACTATTTTATCAATCATTTATATAAAGAGAGAGAACAATTATGAATCTAATTTTTATTCTTTTGTTTCAAATTGTCAATTATGTGGAGAAGAAATAAAGATAAATTAAACTTTTCGCTTGCACATGCGATGAACGTGATTTAAAAATATTTTGAATGAATATGTTAAATTATAGCATGGTAAATTTATTAAAATATTATTTTTTATATAATAATTCTTAATATATGTTACACGTAATAAATTACAAAATAAAATTTCTATTAATTTAATATCCAAAAAGATGAAATAATATCAAACATGCAATGTTTAACGTAAGAGTAAAAAGAAATTATATTGAGTATTGTGTGTTTGAAAAAATTTATGAAAATATATTAGATTTTCTATAAATATATATAGTTATTTCAAACTCTATCTTGATATTTGTATGTTTAACTACTACATTTACATTTGATTTAACTTTGACCCTTTTTATGTCTTGCATGTTGTATGTTATCCTAAATGAATTTAAGCTAAATAATTTATTGTTAATAATTTAATTTAAAAATATTAATATTTTAACATTTAGGAAGGACAATCAAGAAAGTCCTCAAGTTTAAATTATTTCTCTAATTTATCAGAAAGAAAAAGTATCGTATGCCTAATTTGTCAAAATAACAAAATGGAATCTAAGTTTCTTTTCTTTGTGTTAAAAAAATTATATCCAGTCGAATTTCATACTGAAAGTCTAAAGTTTTACTATTAGAGAGAGAATTAGAGAATTGAGTTTAAACACTCATATCAATAATCTTCTTCACCAATCAAAACTAAGTTTCCAAACCCATTAACAAGTTATGGGTAAAAGGGAAATCTCTTTTAATGGTGAATAGGATAGATGTTCAAAAGAGTGCATTCTATTAAAATAATTGAGGTGGTTAAATGAGGTTGCTTATATTCAACTAAATCATGAAGACATTGTGATTATTAAAGGTAATATAGGTAAGATATTTTGATTATTTCATTGTAATAACTGTTGACTTGCATTGATAGACTCTACCGCTGCTATGTTAAGAGATTTTTGAAGATACAGTAAGCATGTTGCTATTGCATTATGCTTGTTTAACTTTGCATTTACACGATTTCTCTAAAAACCGTGCTTATGGTAGTTTCATAGGTTGATTAACTACTCATATTAAAGTTTTAGAATATTTAAATGTGTGGATTTTTTGAATTTAATTTATGCAGTATTGTAGTTTGTCTTAAAAACAGTTCTAAATTTTTTCACCTTATATGGACTTATAACTTAGGCACTCTGATTTTCAGAATATAGTCTTCAAAGTTATTTTCTATTTGACCGATATTCCATTTAACTTTCACACCATATTATAGAATTAAACTTCACTTTATTCTTATTCGACTTAAACAATTCATAATTCAACCATGAGAGGATAAAAGAAACAATTATATCTTCAATACTCTTTTGTTTTATTTATTTTATAATTTAATAAGTTCACATATTTAATTTTATCTTTGTTATTGTGCAGGTTCAATAACTAAAAGAAATATTATTAATGCAAGTTGAACAACTCAAAGAACGCAAAGTTCATTAGGTTTTAAATTTTTGGTATACAATATTGAGATTCTTGAAGATACTCATATCATTTGTAATGAAAAGTTATATTATCTTCTGAGAAATTTGTTCCATTTTTTGTTTCCTTTATTGTGCATCTTATTAGGTTGTCTTAATGATTCACTAATAAATTAATTTGGACAATACACAATATGACAACGCTTTGGAAATAACTGTCATCGGTTATTGTCTATTTTTTTTACGGCGTGCTCAACCCAACCGTTATGTAAAATGTATATTCACGACAATTGGCATAACCAGCGACGGTAGAATGCAACCAACCATCATGATTCATAACGGTGGTTATTCCAACCGTCACGTAAAATATTGGATCCCACCCGTCGAATAAAAATGTATATGCGGTTGGCATTCCAGCCGTCGTAAATATATGCCGCCGTTAGGAGTGTGCACGGTTCGGTTCGGTCGGTAAGTAAGGTGTTTTTGTAATCGAACCGAATTCACCGGTTACCTATATAATCGAACCGAACCGAATCGGTGTAACCATCCGAACCAAACCGAATATAACCAAAGTAATCGGTTCGGTTTGGTTTTCTGTAACCGGTTCGGCTGCACCTGTAAAACTTCGTAAAACAGCAATAATTTTTGGACGAGGGACTGAGGGAGACGATGGTTGTTGAGAGGGAGAGGAAAGAAAATGGAGGCGCGAGGTGAGTGTTAGGATTTTTGTTTAGGCGTTTGGTTAATTAGTTTTAATTTTATTTTTTTACTTCAACTCAATAACAATAATTAATGATATAAATTTTATATTAAAAAACGGTTGTAATCGGTTCGAACCGATTACATATTTATTGAGAAAAATAACCAAACCGAATATGTGGTTATTAAAAATAACCGAACCGATTACAATTGTTATATTAAAATAACCGACCGAACCAATTCGGTTCGGTTTAGTTTGGTTCATTTCGGTCGGTTTGGAAAAAACTACACACCCCTAGCCGCCGTAACAAATAGTCTGATTTTTACGACACATTTTCATATGACGGGTATACACCTCTCGTTATACATATGTCATAAATTATTTTTCATGATGGGGAATCTCCGTCGTGAAAAATAAAATCTATAGTAGTGAGTCTGTTAAGAATTAATTTAAATGATTAAATTAACCTTTACATGATAATTTAAGTTTTTGCGATTACTAACAAATTAGCAGCGCGGATAGCTCAAATGAAGACTTTAGGTACATTTGAGTAGGCAAACGCCTCTTGAGTATCTCAAATGCTTATCAAGAGTGAAAAAAAAAACATGTGAACTTGTTATTTGGGGGGAATAAGGATATATCATAATCAAAGACCCCTAATGTCTTCTTGGATCCTGTCTATTTCATTTATACATTATCTATATATATATNTATATGTATATATAATATGTTTGGAATCCACGTTAATTATAACACATTTCAAATCCATACAATGGTAAATTTGAGGATCCTTTGTTCTCTAACTATGTTAACCGTTATACTGAGTGTACATGTTTCAGAATCAGACCATTTTATTCACCATTCTTGTTCAACATCTGCAAATTTCACCATCAATGATTCTTTTAAAACAAACTCACGCAACCTCACAAGATTCCTTGTCTTGACAACCCCTACCAAAGGTTATAATTTTGCCGCATTCGGGAAAGCCTCAAACACAGTATATGGACATGCTCTCTGTCGAGACGATCTCACTAAACATTTTTGTAAACAGTGTGTGAGAAGCACATCAATTGATAGGATCGTATATTGCCTACATGACAACATGGGAATCATATGGCGTGAAAAGTGTTTCTTCAAGTACTCTAACACAGACTTTCTTGGCCAAATCGATCGAAAAAATAGGTTCTTCATAATAAAAAATCAAAAACTGAGTAAACAAGAGGAGTTTATCCAAAAGAGGAATCAGTTGTTAAGACAATTAGCCGATAAAGCTTCTAAAAATCCAAAAAGATCTGCAGAAGGAGAGAACATTGACAAGTCAGTGCAACTCTTTGGGTTGACTCAGTGCACGTTGGATATTTCGGATATTGATTGTAAGCAATGTTTACGTGAACTTGTTACAAAGTTTTCAAAGCAGATCGGAAACCATCTCGGGGCTTACATCCTTAGCGGGAGTTGCACTATAAGATATGAGAATTACCATTTTTTCTCTGTTTGAACGTTTGTTTGTTGTTTATTTCATAATATAACAAGGTTCAGCTTCCCCTGTTAATGTTTAAATATGGACTTTTATTGTATTTTTGTAGCTTAATTATTTATGAAATACGTTGTTTTTGTTTTTCTTTAATGACTCTTCTTGAGCATTGATCTTCCATTTGTCATCTATACAGTTGGATCTTTTGTTATCTAATAACGAAATACCGATTAATTAAAATTAGTCTCTGCATTTTTAAGTTAGCACAAACTACTCTTGTATTATGAGATTATGTGCATAACATATGGAAAAGATCCTGCCACAAGTACAGACGTAGATTCGCCATACTTGCATAGTGGACGAAGTGTAGGCAACTGTGGTAGGCTCAATTGATGCAAATAATGTGGGTTTTTAGGCAAATATATCATTTAAAAACTTTATTTTGTTAAATATCAGTAATAGTAATAATTAGAAAAATAACCATTTTAAAAAAAGTCAACAAAATTATAAAATATATTTACGATAATACCCTATCAATTATCATTTATCTTAATTAATATCTAAACTAAATGATTTTTTAATTTTGAATTGTATGAAAGATTTATCCGACTTAAGTTACTTAAAAATTAAAGGATTGGATTATTATCTTTAATTATAAAAAATAAACATTTTAATTATTCATGTATACCTATTTAATTATAATTAATAAATTTTACTACTATTTCTGTAGACATAGTAAGAAGGAATATTAATGTATTAACCGATACTACTAAATATTATTCTTAATACTCATTTTATCATTTTTAATGTGATTTATGAAAATAAATATTATCAGAGTAATGATGAATTTTTTGATGAATTTACTAAAATAATTATTATATATTCATAAGTTGTTATAAAAATCTTTATGTAAATAATTATTGCAATCCATATAAATATAGACTTTTTTAGGAAAATATGCCATAATAGGAAAATAAAAAATGGCAAAAAAAGTTATATTATGCACAAATAGCCAAAATTGTATAGTTTCTATTTTTGAAACCAACAAAAAATAGTGAATGAACACATCTCCCTTCATTACTAATAAAACCTAAAACCAAAAGCTTGGCAACCCCATTCTTGAACCCTAAAAATTTGACAAAAACCAAATATCTTGCAGCAGCAGCGATATGGAGAACGCAGAGAAAACCTAGCGCGATATGTGCAAATCCAAGCTTTAATCGTACGAATATCAATTGTAAGTGACATTTACGATTTGAATTGGTTCCAAGGCCATCGGTTTGAATTAGTCTGAATTTATTTCCATTTGAGACTAATTTTCGTTTGAATTTATATTTTTGTTCACATTCTGAATTTGCTTATGTTCCTTCATTTTTTGTTCGAGACTGATACACGGCTTTTTTTATTTTCATTCGAGTCTGAATTTATATCTGTCAAACAAGGTTACGATTAATTTATATTCTGATTCAGTACAAGTTTGGTTTTGTGGACAGTTCTAGTTTTTCTGTGATGGAAGCAGCTGCTTAGGTTTTCTAATTGCATTACTTCCTTTGGTTATTTTATTTTCATAGGTAAATAGCAACGTCAATTTGACTACCTATCTGGGGTTCTGCAATTTATCTTGCGTTCTGTCGGCATTGTCGTCGAACACAGTTTTAATTATCTACTTGTTGTTGCGATTGGGAGTTGCATAAATCATTTCCCCCATCTTAAGACAGAGAAAACTATTTGGAGTTACTTCGAGTTGCTTTAATGTTTCATCTAGCTCTTGAAGAATCAGTGTATAACCATCTTAGTCTGTCTTAGTATCTATTTTCGAATCTCTACTTTATACGGTAAATGTAAAACAAATCTGTATTGGTTGTTGTAGGTGCACTCTCTCATCTTTTGTTTTAGTTAGTATTTAACAGGTGAGTATATAGACTATACTATAGGTATTAATCAAATTTCTGACTGAATCTGTTTTGCTAAGTGTATATGCAGTTAAGTAAAGGATATTATACTATGAGTATATATCCAATTCCTGAAAATAATCAAGTTTGACAAAGTATATATAGTGGAGTAAATGATAATACACTATGGGTAAATATCCAATTACGTGAATATATCTACTGCTATATTGTTCTTAATATCTTTGAATTAGGTTACACACTCATTTATGCAATTGTAAGCGTATGTTTATATCATGAAGACTAAATACATTTCTCTTACAGGAAAAAGAAATAAAAAGCAAACGATTACAAGAAGCTCAAGCATCAACTATAGCAAACAAAAAACAAAGTTCCATCAACTCCTATAACGGGTCTATAATGACGACTACCACTCAATGAAGGCCCCAACACCACAAAAAAAATACTTTAGCCTACCATCACGATCAGTATAAAAATGTGTGACAGTACCTAAAACATGTAAAAGTATTTACTAAAAAACAAACTGAAAGTGCAATAATAAAATAAACAATAATAGTAATTAGCTTTATACGCATAGTAATTATAATTTACTCTATCAGGATTATTCTTCTGCAAGTGAAAGCAATAAGAAGGTAGTATCGCATAGGACTCCTCCGGAGAACCACAAATCGTATCAAGAGCTCCATTCTTGGCTCTCTCTCATGCTTTAAAATAAGTAATATTAATGTCATGCTTCACACGCATAAGATGAATAATGTTCTTAGGTTGTGTGCGATCACCAGCTCCACACATATACTTATCATTTATGCACTCACTAACAATTGTTGAAATGGCTTGTCAGTGATCAGTCTAAACAATGTCAAGCGAACAAGTGTGTTCATTTACATACTTTCTAACACGCCAAATTCCATCACCACGTGAAGCACACACAAACTACTGGCAGCTCTTCACAACACATCAGACTACATACCTTTCACGGTTAGACTCGCTAGTCACAAATTGAAAATTGTGCATCAAAGCTATCAAGTGAAAAGCCTTTTTCAACTCATATTTTGAGCTGAAAATGACTTCTCTTGTATATCAAATCTAAGAGGTAACTTATCCGCATCTAGTTTATCCACAAATAACAGTTCAGAAGGATTATCATGAACAACAATTTGAGATGAAGACCCAACTTCTTATGATGAAAAAATACCACTACTAAGAACAACATCAGATGTCCTACAACCAATGCGTGATGTAATAATTAACGGATACTTTCTACATCTCTCATTATTCATCAGAGTAAGATACCAAACAACGTCAAAATCTACATTAATATCTACGAAATTAGAAGATGATCATTCAGATTCAATATTTACCATAAAAACACATATCGTTAGTATCTACTCCTAATGCACGTGAACTAAACCAAGTAAAACTTTGTGTGAAACATCATTACCAACCAACAATGGCTTAATCTTATAGTCGGTGTAAATTCATGCATCATCCCACTCCCATCATAGAAAATAACAATTGGAATATTCACCATCCGACCTAAAAAAGAATAACAATACATAAGTACTTAGAGTAAACAATACAGTATATAAATATATATTGTACAATATATACTATATAGTATAAGACTATATACTATACAAGGAAGATGATGTAATTTGATGAACACGATTCAACAATATCACAATATCAAAATAACACAATACGTATATATAAATCATAAGGTAGATGTACATATTCTACACAATTGTTTACCAAAAAAACTGCATAAAAGAGTGAATAAATATATAATATATGGTATATGACAATATACAATCTAACAAAGGATATCATACAATATAACATCGTATGAAATTATATACCATTAAGTATATGATCATATACTATATTCTACTCGACATGAATTAGGAGTTAATGAAACCTTTTACAGGAATCCTTTCACAAAATTCTCAACTAAAATTATCAACTAATCAGAATGGTTCGTTATTAGAACATGTTATTTGATTCACCAAATACATCGTTATTGTATACACTTTCATATGTATGGCGCAACCCAATCCTTGTTTTTCACGCTTCTAACCTCTTTTCTTTTGAATCAAAATATTGAAGTAAAACTATTGAAATAATAATACATTCACTCTTGACAGTGATATAACTATATACTAATGGTTAACATATATACATATATTTATACACTACCTAAGAAAAATATTAATAGCAATTCCAGCAACAAGTTTCCTTTTGCAGCAACGGAAAAAGTAGCAAAACGTGTTTTAGAAACGAAAAAGGTAGCGAAAGTTGCAGAAACAAAAAAAAAGTAGAAACGAAAATTACAGAAATGAAAATTGTAAAAACAAAAATTGCAGAGACAAAAATTGTAGCGACAGAGAGTTTACAAAAATTGTAAAAACGATATTGCAGAAATGAAAAAGTAGAAAAAAAAATAAGCAAAAAAGAAAGAAGTAGCTAATATTGCCAAAATTGAAAACAATATTACCAAAAAATATAGATTCAAGAGCAACAAAAATGATATTGCCAAAATTACATATTCAAGAGCAACAAAAATGAAAAAAAGAAGACAAATCATAATATTAATAACAAACCCGATTTCTAAGAAGAATGCCCCACTGTTGATTGGAGGTTGAAGTAGTGAACAATGAATGAAGAATGCCTGGAATAATCGCCAGAATTTCGCTGAAATTTTGAAGCCGGATTTCGCTGTAAATATGCTAAAAATGAGGAATAAAAAGTTAAGAGACAGAGAGTTTTGTAAATTAAAAATATTAAAATCTAAAGAGCATAAGTTAGTTTTATAAAGGGGCGGAAATATTAAAATACAATTAAAATCGTAACTGCATATTCTCCTAAAAGGAGGATTCGGCCATATGTGCAAAACATAAATTTAAAGAACATAATACAAAATTACAACTTTAAACAGTCTATTCTCCTAATTTTCCCATATATATTTCATTATCTAAACAAAAGTATGTAAATATATTATCAAAATAGTTTAAAATATATTTACTCCAAATTTTTATATATTTATTTGATTATTATACACATATTTGCCTAAACTCGCTACTAATTCCCCTAAAAATTAAGGAATTCCTCCATCTTAAAAAATATGCATTTAGTGAAAAACTTACAGATTTTAAAACAAAAAATATGTCTACGTTAAAAATATCTAGTTATTCTGAATTTATATTTATTTATTTTGTTAATAAATGTATATTTTTCCAAAAATTACAACTAATTTTCTAAAAATAAGGGATTACTCCATCTTTAGAGAAATATGCATTTAATGAAAAAAAATTACATAAATAATTATAGGAGAAAATATTTAGAAATAATTATTTTCATTAATTGCATAATTACTTATAGAAATAAAATAGACAAATAAATGAAAATAATTACATAATTCATATTATTCATGTTTTATCATATGATATATCTCGTGTATATAATAAACTTTCATGGATTTTTTGTCATAAATAAAAATGTTAAATCTTTTTTCTATGTTATTAGTGTTAATTAGAATTTTTTTTATATATCTCATGTATATATCTTTTGTCTTGCCAATATTTAGTATTACTAGTCTCACAATTTTGTTTTGTTTGGATAAAAATCTAAAGATTTTTTTTTAATTTACTAAAGAATAATTGGGTTAGATTTTTAAAAATTTAAAGATTACTTATAGATTATACATGATTATTTTTAACCATTTCTCTAATATATAATAAATATATTAATATTGCTTACATAATGGTGGAGTGAAAATATAAATTTATGGTCACACTAACTTGGTTATTAACTTAACTATTTTTAAAAAATGCTAAAAAACTATAGCAGCCTATTAAGATGGTTAAATGTTACAATTTTCAAAAACATTACACAGCATACAAATTATATCTATATTATATATGTACATAAATATAGTATATAGAGAGAGAGACTGTATCTATATGTAGCGATATATAAATAAGTGTATATATATTATAAACATAAGCATAAAAGATATAGACGTTAATAACCTGGGATGCGTTTGCGCACTTTTAGCTGTATACATGTTAAAAACTTGTGATTTTTGAAAAGCTTGCCAACTGTTATATGTTTATTGTTATAGTGTAGTCACTTTGGCAAATTCATATTACTAACTTTACCCTACACACTGTTACATGTTTATTGTTATAGTGTAGTCACTTCGGCTCGTCTCAACTCACATTCAAAATCTGTGAGAATAATCCATATCTGGAGTAATTCACAAACCTTATGAGCCAATGCTCTAAATTCAGCTTCTACACTAGATCTTGCCACCACTAATTGTTTCTCTGACAAGAGTTCCTCCTAAAAACGTGCAATGTCATGATGTTGATCTTCGATCCATAAATGATCCCGCCCAATAAATATCGGTAGGCTTCTGTACTGAGGTTTTTTCCTTTCTGAAATATGATATTCTCAATAGAAGTCTTGAGGTATCAAAGTATCTTAAAAAAGATATCTGGGTGCATTTCCTTAGGAGCCTTCATAAATTGACTCGCAACACTTCCAACACATACTATGTTGAGTCTAGTATAGATTAAACTAGATTAACTTCTTACCGACCTTTAGTATCATCCACGCTCTACTGAAGTATCGTCTTTCACTTCGTCAATTTTGTGATTCAGCTCCATTAAAGTGCTTGGATGGTTACAAGTTACAACCCAACATTTCTAATTTCTTCGAGAAGTTATAAACGTATTTCTATTGTGAGATGAATCTTTAGTCTCATTATTTCTTCCAAGTCATTTCCTGTAGTAATAATTCCATCAACTTAAAAGGGCTGTTACCTTTCCGGGTGTAGTATGTTTAATGAATAATGTGAAATTCCCATCGGCTTTGATGGTATTTCAATTCCAACGTAGCTTTATTGAATCTTGCAAACCAAGCTCTTGAGGTCTGTTTGAGACCATACAATGTCCTTTTTAGTTTGCAAACTTTTACTCACATTGGTGTTATATATACATCTTTTCAGAATCTCTATGCAGGAAGACATTCTTTATGCATCACTAGTCAAAGTCCAATCAAAATTTCCAGCCAATGGTGTTCATCTTGGCTACAATAACAATGGTTTCTTAATAATCAATTACATATGTTTGAGAATATCTATTAGCTACCAATCTTGCTTTACATTTTTCTGCACTTTCATCTGCTTTACAGTAACTTACACCCCACTGGTTTCTTTCCGTTTAGAAGATCAGCGATTTTTCATGTTTTGTTTTTCTCTACAGCCCTTATTTCCTCCTTCATGATGTTCCTCCAATTCCTAGGGATCTCTATGGAACTAAGGCTAGCAACAAAATCTTTGTACGGAGTAAACAAATTTTCTAGTGAGACATGGAATTAGCACAACATGAATATTAAGATTAGAAAACTCAGTTGAATTGAAATTCTTGGAGAGATTAGGAATTAAAGGGATAATTGTCGTCCAAATACCTTGAACACAGTTCAGATGACATGTGATGTATCATCCTAAAAACGGACTAAGATTATTTCGTTAAGTTAAGAAAAATAACGCCGAAATTAGGTCATTTTTTTATAAACGATCCTTAATAATATAAATATGTAATAATTTTGCGGTAAAAGTTTTACTGGCGGTTTTGTCCAAACCACCGCAATATATAGAAAGAATAAATAAAATATAGAAAATTAAGAAAATAGAATAAATAATAATTTTGCGGCGGTTTTGTTTGCTTTTAGCGGATGTTATAAAACCGCCGCTACAAGTCTTAATCCATATTTTCTTCCCAACCAGCAATTTACATTTCTCTCACTGGATTTGCAGCGATTTCACCGGCGTAGCCCCCCGTTCAGATCTCTCAACACCACACGACGGAGAGCGACAGGCAGGAGTAGAGACCAACGATTCCGAAGCCTCTCTCACTGGAACTGACCCAGTCTCGTCGTCGCATGTGAGATCTTCTTTTGTCTTTCTTCGCCCCCTCCTCTCTTTCTTCTTCGCCTATTTCCTTTCTTCTCTGACATAGATTTTTGGATCTTTGAATTTCTAATGAACAATCTTTGAATATTTGAATCTCTAGTTTTTTTTTAATCTCAGAATCTCTAAAATTAGTGTTTATTATGTGTTCATTTTTTGGGGCTTGTGTGAAATCAGTCGTGATGTTCATTTTTTTCGGGGCTTGTTGAATCTCTAAACAAATTTTGGTGGAAATCATAACTAATTTCCCTTGTTGTTTTTCTATTTTTTTTGTCTGGCTTGGTTCTCTGCCAAAGTTTGCATCTTTTTTTATCAATGAAATCTAAATTGAATTTGGTCCTAGAAAAAGTAATTCACCTTTTAATTCAATTCTCATTTATTGTTATGCTATATGAATGAGTTCTGCTCATATATTTAGAGGAAACCCCATTCTTACCCCAATTCTTGGTCTCACTTTACTTGAGCCTTAGGCAGATCCAATAGAATATTGTATCTGTAACTCAGTATTCAACTCTATAACTACTTATTGCATGATTACACCACAACTTTTCTGAGAATGTATATCATTATATCATTGCACATTGTACAAAATTGGAATAGAATGCAAAGAAACATTGATGATATTGAAGTTTACATGAAATTTGAATAAATAATACTACAGTAGCATAAGAGTCGATACCAGTTAGGTCTCAACTTATGGAATTAGTTTTCTAGTTTCTTTGCTGTTAAATGTTCTCTTAGTTTCTTTGAAAACCACAATTCTGCTCACTTTGAGCGGTTTTAATCATCTTATGAGCTGCGAAGCTAACAAACCTGTTAGACTGAATGAGATGATGGTTTAAGTTATAATTCTTCATGATTTTGTGATTCGATTCCTAATTTTTTTTAGTTTATTTAATTCTTGCAGTGATTGCAACTTGTTTGCCTCTGTTCTGTACCTAAATTTATGACTCTAATTTCATTATGAGTTTGATTTTCATTGTATTGAACGATCTATTATAATGTGTTCAAATTGATTTTAATATGGATAAAAGTTGGATTGAAAAATCTTGAGTTAGTCAAGATTATCTTAATGGAGTTTAGGAGTTTCTTAATTTTACTTTTGAAAGAGTTTCTGTAGAGGATAAGATTTTGTATTGATGTAAACGTTGTGTGAATACGCTGAGGATGAATAGGGAGAGTGTGCATGGGCACTTGGTGTGTTATAGGTTTTGCATTGGTTATACACATTAGTTTTTTCATGGTGAATCCATATTGTAAAATTCAAATGGAGAAGAGATTAATGGAAGAAATGTGAACCATACATATGTGCATGAAGCTTGTGATGACAATATGCATGACTTGTTGCGTGATGCATTCGGAGTTGTATTTCGAACTGTTTATAGAAACGCATAAACGCAAATATGGGAATTGGGTAGATCAAGAATCTGCTTCTAAAGCTGTAAGAATTATTTTTAAGTCTATATTTGTCAATATTTGTCATTTTTTCAACTTTATTTGTCACATATGCAATTGAATTATTTTTTTTTGTATGGGTCGGCGTGGGGAACTTCCACCGGTTCTGGAGCCAGCGGGTTCTGAATGACCTCCCTCTCACGGTTAAAAAAGTGGTTAACCATCTCGAAAAAATCCATCTGTATCGTCTATCTGGAAACATCTCTCAACTACAGCCAACTCCCCAGTTTCCCTATCGAAAAGCCAACCCTACTAAATGGATTCTAGAAACACTAACCAAGTGACACACTGGGGCCATGGGTCATGAAAGAGGTTGACCCCCATCCCCCTTCACTATGTATGGCCAATGAACTCCTCATTTTAGTCTGTTCTTTTTCTTCTTTTGGCTCAGGTCGATAGTAGCCATGGTAGCAATGTCCTGGAGCCCGTATACCGACCTGAGGCGCCGGTCGGGAAAGTCATAAAGGGACGTTAAACATCATTCTATAAGGGCGTTACCACAACAAAAGAAAAGCAATTTTTCATTATTCTCAAGTACTACAACGATTGAGTCTGGTTATAGGTACCAACCATTCTTAACCTTACCAAAACAAACCGTCATGGCCCAATCATGTATAGGCCGTACCAAGGCCTGATACAAAGGTGAGCCAATAGGGAAGAACCTTTTCTTCCCTGCTTCCTCTACCTTCATTCCCATCCTGCCAAGCTGAGACTGCCAGCGCATTGTATCTAACCACACTGCGGCAAATCTATACAAGTAGCTAACATCTTGCTATACCATACAAAGGAATTTCCGGCCGAACGGTTAGGCAAGACTACGGCGCCTGGGTAAAGATCTCGTTTACCAAAGATCAAATGCAAGAACTTTTGGCAACCCAAACGCAGGATGAGAATAATATCACCCCTAGAGATGCATTTTCTGAAGTTATGGGTCCAGAGCTTCCTAGACGAGTCTGTAGAATGGGACTAGGTCCAACTCCCACCAGTGTATTTGGATCATAGAGCAGCCGCCAGTTTACTGAACACACGTTCATTCCACGTGCAGAACTGTTGAATTTTTGTATTGATAGATTCTGAAATTTGTGATACAGAATGTTTTTTGAAATAAGTATTTTCAAAAATTATGAGATGTTTAAAAAACAGAAAAAAAAATTGGCAAAATATTTCAATTTATAGCGGCGATTTTGGAGGCTATAGAGGCGGTTCAAAACCGCTGGAAAGTATTTTTTATTCTGTTTTCTGGGCTTTGCGGCGGTTTGAACCCAGAATTTTTTTCCAATTTCTGGGAATTTGGCGGCCGTTTTAACTGCCGGTAAAGTTAATATACCGCCGGCACAGACCCTCCTTTGTCGGCGGTCCTCCGACAGTTGAAAAAATCACCGTAAAAAACTTTACGGCGGTGGATAAGGCGACGGTTTTGAACTGCCGCAAAACTTGTTAGCGGCGGTAAAACCACCGTAAAAGATGACCAAACCCGCCACTAATAACAGTTTTTCTTGTATAGAAAGTAACTACATCTTCATTGAAGAAAAACACAAACATGTTAGATTGGAAACTTACGGGTAACATTTTTTAAGCTTAAATAATATTTTAAATATCTTTTCTAAATAACTAAAAAAATCAACTTTAAAGTATCATTTTACTCAAATTTGAGTCACCTGCCAAAAACATCTAACCAGACTACTCACATTCATCATCATCATTGATCATCCGAAAATTTAATATAAATCGAGGTGAGTATGAAGAACATACTCAATAAGCAACTCTTCACATATACGTAGCAAATACATGCTCCAGTAAAATCATTAGTATATGCTTTATGTTTGACATACACTTAAAAAATTATAACACATTCATTCATTTACTTTAGTTATCTCTACATTTTAACCACATCTTTCCTTTGCTGTAGATATTCTTACATTTTTCATTATATTCTTTTCTCACATTCTTTTGCCATATTTTTTTCTTTACTCTCAATATATTTACATTTGTCTCACTTTATGTAATGTTCAGTCAATCAATTATAGTGGACCATTGTTACAGAATCTTTTCGGCTACCAAATCTTTGGTAGTATTGTTAGACATGTCAAACGATCACTTATTAATATTAACATTAATCATTAAATATGCCAGGTCCGCTGATCTCATCCCCATCCCATTTTTCACTCACCCATTTCATGGCATAAACATACATTTAGTCTTTTAAATTTATATCTCTTTATTATTTCTATTATATATATATATCTGTGTATGTGTATGTGTATTTTCATCCATTATCATAAAAATATACACATCATAATAACATAGTAATATACAATTAAAGATTAAATCACATAAGTAAGTTATTACATATGAAAGATTCACTTACGAAGAAATAAACGAAAGCACCACGACATATAATTCTATAATTCTTCCATCATAATTTTCATAGTATGGAAAACACACAGTTATGCGTGAAATTCTACTTGGTGTTTTAAGCAAAACGAAATTAATAGAGAATATTTCTAACTGCCAAGGCTTAGGGTGTAAAAACTATTTAATTTTTGACATTACAAATATTTTGTAAATTTCACATAGTCATTTTTTATCAAAGTTACATTATAAATTTAAAAAAAAATAAAGAGAATATGACTCGAATCCACGACCTTTAAAATATGAGTATGAGGGTTTAATTAATTACGCCAATCAAATGATCAAATCTAACATGGTCGTGGAAGACAAACTTAATGCTAATGAAATCATACCAATCTTATAATTTATATTTCCTATTTTAGTCAATGTACTGTACATCTTTTAACGACATTTAAATTTAGCTCATAATACTTTATTTTCTTTAAACATAAAAATTCTTGGGACAGAGAATATAAATAGTGTTTAAGTTAAATAAGATATTAAGTGACAAACTGAGTCATGTTCAAGATGATACAAGCGTGAATTGACATTTAAACTTTTCAGTACAATTTGTTTTGGAGAAAGTCCCTATCATCTTGATGGGAGAATCAATTGCAGACATCAAATCTTAGTTTTAATCATCAAGACTCCAGGTTTGACTCAACCGATTACACTACTGAAAACCCACTCACATAGGAGTTTAACAATCCAATCTAACCTAACGTGCAGATTTCCAAAATAAATATTTCAAATTTAAAACAATAGCTACTATATATACATGGAAAGTTATAAATGAAAAGTTCAAACTTTCATGTGCCATGACTCCTAGCACAAAAATTTCAAATAACTAACTGAACTGAAATCGTTATTTTTGGACAAACATATAATACAACCCAAAGGTACTGCGTCCATATATATAAAAGTTAGTATAAACTGAGATAGCATACTCAATTTTTTAAAAAAAAGAACTTGAGAATTTTAAGAAAATATTGAGTTTTGTATATCATGTTTACTGGGAAAAATAATGTCCCCAAGAAAACTTTGTTTTCTTTCTTTGTCATATGCCAAAAGAGAGAGAGAAGGTAATGAGACGTCTGTATTGAGGCTGAACAGGTGTTGATGATGGTGAAACTGAAATAAGAATTCTCACATCTTTCTTAACTAGGCGGCACACAAATGGGTAAGAAAAGATTCTTTGAATTTCTACAACGTTTAGCGTTGAGATCATAAAGTTGACGCCACAAGGTGTAAAAGTGTTTCAATAGAGTGTAATTAGGGTAAATAAACAATTGAAAGAGAGATGATACTAAATTCAAGATTTGATAAAATCACAATTTGAAATTCGCAAAGAGAATAGAGTAAAGATTAAATCCAAAATCAGATTTTCGGTCATAAAATTTCTTTCTTTATTTTTTTTATAAAATTGATTTTGGAATTTAAATTATAAACAACCAAACAACTTTATCAAATTTAATAAAGTCTGGGAACTATTTAAATAGTCAAATAATCTTATTACTCATTAATTATTAGAATATACAAACACGAGAAATAAATATGAATTACTTTAAAATTTTACTTATATACATTTGAGTCAGATATTTTGTAAAATATTTTCAAAAAATTCATTCCAAACATTAAATCAAATCATTATGATAATTAAATGTAATAACTAACTATTAAACATATTGTTAGCTGCGGTGTTACATGTGAGGTTGAGATGGTTCTATCTTGTTCTTTCTCGAATAATTTATAGGTTCACGATTTCTATCTCGTTCATAGCCAAATGGAAGTACATGAGTTGACGGTGAAGGCTCAAAACGATTCAAGGATAGGCGTAGTGGAAGACTCGAAAGATTGAGAAATTAGCACATCACAAAGACCTAAGAACAAAAAGGGACGGAGGCATTAGGCTCAAAAATAGGAACATAAGGTCGAAACGAATATTCATTGTGTAGATTTTCCCATGTAGACAAGTTTTGATAAAGAATAACTTTGGGTGAGAAAGAAGAAAAAATATGATATGATATATATGTTGAGGATATATCCTCAAAGTATATTATGTAATGGCATTATAATAAAAAATTTAATTGGATTACATTTTTTTATAATTGTTCTTTTAACCTATTGTTGAATAATTTATAGATAAATATCTAAAAATTTCATATTCATTAATGAGACTATGATCATGTATTAGTATGAGATAATTAAGATCGTAGATAATGAATAAAATTTTTAGCAAAATATTAAAGTATGAAATCTGTAATGAGTGGTTGCTAATACGGTTCACTAAGCATTATGAATGTAAGCGATCTAGATCCGGATCATTGATATAGATAGACATCTTAGTGAATGTATTTTATATAATAAAATTATATATGACATGACCGATGTGAATTAATATCTTTATTAAATTACCGTTTATCATAAAGATTTAATGCACATCAATCTGAATATCATATGTAGATTAGTCTGAATCCTGAGTAGTCATGAACTCATATACATGTCTATTGGACCTTTTGATTCACTTGTTAAGGTTTATTTATAAAACATGTTAGTGACTTTTATTTTGAAGATTCAGTGATATGGATGGCTGAGAACATGATCCTACAAGATTTAGAATCCAAGCTTTCCTAACGGATCGTATATTAGTTTTCATAAGTGTTAATTCTGGAATTGAATAGTTATTAAGCTCAAATTTATAATACGATTATAAATTAGTCATACACTAGTGAATGAATGATTCTTAAGGATCAAGAGATAATTAGAAGGGTAAAATGATAATTTTGACAATTTCTAATTTAGAGACCAATAATTGAAGGACATAACTACATGAAATGATTATATCAATGGACTACATGATAATACTATGAAAATACATTCTATAATATCTAAGAGTTCAATTTCATATTTATAACAGAGTAATAATGGAAATAATATATAAGACTATTTAACTAAATAGTCTAATTAATAATTTGGTTTATTAGAGCTTAAGATTTAAGGTCAATGGTCCCCAAATCACATTTGTACTATACAGTCTAGGATGAGAATATTTCAGGACATGAGAAAATGACTGACTAGCAAAAGAAATTTTTATTCTGGGGTAAATACATAATTATGAAATAATTATATGTGATTAATTCATTTAGAATTAATTAATTAAATTATTTATATTAATTTTTAAAAATTATATATAAATAATTATATCAATCAATTTTTCAATTATCGATCAATGAGAGAGAATATCTAATTTTTAAAATTAGATAATTATAAATTATTATTATTATTATTATTATTAGATCATATTTAAATCAACTAAATCTGTTTTTTGTGAACTAACAGATAAGCTGGCTGATTAGGAAGATCAAATAAGTTAATTTTGAATTAACTAATATGTGGATATTTATCTTATTAAAATAAATATTTAATTCACAGTAATTGTCACATGTCAATCACTGATATAGTAGTAGTTGTGCACACAGTGTTGTGAGGCATTGTGTTAGTTCACGGTAACTATAGTGCCGTGTGGCACTGCACTTGTGCACCAAATTACAGTGGGTCTCACTGCAATGGTAATTTGGTGATTAAATGTTATTTTGTGTATATCCCTTAAAATCCGATGCGCCTATAAAGTATATATAGATATTATTATAATAGCACCAATGTTGGTTGAGTGTTGAGGATACAGTTGTATCGGAGTGAACCTTCTCTGTGATTAAAAGTTAATCAAAAACTCTGAAAGAATAATCATCGATTCTCTCAGAGGATCGTCTCACTAAATTAATCATTCTCAGTAAATCTATAGATCTCATAGGTTGAGTACATGTGAAGACAGAAAAAATGTCTTTGAATTATTCTACGTGCCTACACAAGTTCTAGTGCGCTTGAGGATTGGTCTGAAAGATCTTGGTGTGGATCTAGAAATCCCTTATTCGTGGGAACACAGGATGGTTGGTTTTAGCACGCTTGATATAGACTACAAGAGTTATATGATTCATATTCATATATGTATTAGATTTAATATATAAATATATAATGTATCATGATTGAAAAGAGTTTTAAATAAAAGTTTTTTTAGAAACCGTTGCGTCACGTTTATTTTCTCTTATTGAAAAAGATTCATTCTTTTACAAATTTTTAAAAGTCATATACTTCCAGCGCGCGAGCATCGCATTTTCAACAAGCGGTATCATAGCCAAGTTTTTTTATACTTATGTATTAAAAATTTGTGTGAGTTTTCTTGCATTATTCATAATATATTTGATATGTATGAATTAAAGGATGGTTTTATGTTTTTAAATGTATGGTTAAATAGTCGATCGTTAATAGTATGGTGATTATTGAGTTCGGCTTTGTTCTTTAATTTATCCTTAGATCTTGTGTAAGCCGTTTTGGCACGAGGAATTTTTTTAATTTTATTTTAAATATTAAATTATAATTATTCTGATCGTGGGAAGACAAAGAACGCACGGACAAATGTGGAGGAAAAAAATAGGAATTCTTAGGGAATTCCAGCATCGGCACCGGGAGAAGGAATTATGGCGCTGGCATCGCCAGTATTCCAGTGGCGGTAACACCTCCAGAGAAATCAGCTCCAGAGCAAGCTCGCCGGTGGGAGAGTCCTATCGTCGGTGGCAACTGTTGTCACAGCTAGGGAAGTTTCGCAGAAACACTGATACTAACTTACCCTATCTCTACAGACTTTTATGAAAACTATAATTCTCTCTTTTAAAATTTGAAATCAATTTAATTTTAAAATTAATTTTCAATTTTTAATTTTATAAAAATTAATGATTAATTTATTGATTGAGTTTGACCAATGACCAAGTCCTAAATTATTTTTTGACTAAGTCAAATTTAATAATTTTAAAAGATAAGTTTTAATTAAGAAAAATATTTTTTTTTAATTCAAATGGTTTTGTTCAAAGTTTGAAAATTATGAAGATGGACATCAGATGCAGAATGAGATATTTTGGAAATATATAATTTTGAAGTCCTCTTTATAATTTTATTTTTCTATTTCAATGGTTGTAATTTATAAATATTTAATAGTCACATGATCTATTATTATTTTATTTAAGTGTTAAATAATTATTTATTGATATGATTGATACAATGATCATGCATTAGTCGATCGCATGCCATACATGAAATCTCACACAGTTTTATTTAATCATGCATCCCAGTAGTAGAAATATGATTTATTAGGATTGTCCTAATATGTTTATATCAATTATTTTGAGAAATCAATTGCATGTAAACTGCGAGGTTTTAATTAGTTAAAATTTGACAATCACATCACTCTATAGGCTATAGTAACCTTTAGGATAACCAACTTTAATAAAAGATATTTATTAAAGTTTGATGAATGTAATTAATTAGTCAGTCTAAGTTCACCTAATTTTGACTTAGACTCTTTAAATGGTTAAATGAACTTAGATCAATTAGATTAGATTAATTATTAATTTCACATTCATAGGGTTGTATTTTTAACTAGTACTTAATTTGAAATTAATTGATTATTTAAAAATAGAAACACATTATCTTAAAATAGTGAGTGGGAGAAGGTTGACATGTCAATCTAACTTATGGTCTCCATTATTAGTACAACATCGTGAGATACAGTGAGAGCCTCGAGATGGCTTTATTTTCATCCCTCTAAGGAAGGTTTCGAGCTGTATCAATACCAAGGTTGATTTTCTTAAGAAGATATAACTAAGTGATACAGTTTAGTTTTGACCGACTCTAATACGGCATATTCTAAATGAAGTCATGGAATATGAAATAAACGGGTTACACTCACAAAGTCATAATTAAGTTTTGAGTAAATAATTGTGACTTGACCAAAATAGCAATACCATATTTTTAAAAGAAAAATATGAATTATTTTAAGTTTTAATTAATAGGAATGAGAATGTCTTATAGACAGTCTAAGATTAATCTAACTGACTCTATGACAGCACATTAATCGTTAGGTTATTTTGTCGCGATTAGTAAATGTTAAATTTATGTGTTTATTATATTGCATTCATGCATCACGTTTACTTTTCGAATTCTAGATATTTATCAATTATATTGAATTATGTATGTTTATCTTTCAGTTATTATTATAATATGATATTTAATGGGATTACATTTTTCTTATAATTGATCTTTAAATTATTATTGAATAATTTATATATAAATATCTGAAAATTCCATATTCATTAATGAGAATATGATCTTGTATTAGTACGAGATGATTAATATCATAGATAATATATAAAATTTTCAGCAACATATTAAAGTATGACATTTTTAATGAATGGTTGCTATTACGGTTCACTAAGCATTATGAATGCATGTGATCTAGATCTGAATCATTGATGTAGATAAATATCTTAGTGAAAGTACTTTATATAATAAGATTATATATGACATGACCAATGTGAATTAATATCTTTATTAACTTGCCGTTTATCATAAAAATTTAATACACATCAATCTGATGATCATATGTAGATAAGTCTGAATCATGAGTACTCAAGAACTCCTATGCATGTCTACTAGATCTTTTGATTCACTCGTTAAGGTTTGCTTGTAAAACAGGTTAGTGACTTTTGTTTTGGAGATTCAATGATATGGATAGCTAGAAACATGATCTTACAAGATTTGAAATTTAAGTTTTTCTAACGGATCGTATATTAGTTCTCTTAAGTGTTAATTCTAGAACTGAATGGTTATTGAGCTCAAATTTATAATGCGATTATAAATTAGTCATTCTCTAGTAAATTAATGGTACTTAAGGATCAAGAGATCATTAGAAGAGTAAAATTATAATTTTGACTAGTTCTAATTTAAGAACCAATAATTGGAGGACATAACTACATGAAATGATTATATCAATGGACTACACAAGAATACTTTGTATATACATTCTATAATCTCTAAGAATGCGATTCCATATTTATTGTGGAATAATAAGGAATTAATAAATAAGACTATTTAATTAAAGAGTTTAATTAATATTCTGATTTATTGGAGCTTAGAATTATAGGTCCATGGTCCCCAAATTACATCTGTACTACACATTATAGGAAGTGAATATTTCAGGACATGAGAAAACGATTGATTTACAAAAAAAAAAAATTTATTCTCGGGCAAGTACATAATTATGTGTTTAATTAATTAAAAAATAATTAACTAAATTATTTATATTAATTTTCAGAAATTATATATAAATAATTATATCGATTAATTTTTTAATTATCGATAAGTGAGACAGAATATCTAATTTATGAAATTAGATAATTATAAACTACTATTAGATAATTATTAAATCAACTAAATATGTTATTCGTGAACTAACAGATAAGCTAGTTGATTGGAATGATCATATAAGTTAATTTTAAATTAATTGATACGTGAATATTTATCTGATTAAAATAAATATTTAATTCACAATAATTGGCACGTGTCAATCAATTATTAAGAATCAGATATTGACATTAACTATTGTAGTGCCACATGGCATTACAGTAGTGGGCGTGTAGTACTGTAATGGGCGTGAGGCACTGTGTTAGTTCACAGCAACCATAGTGCCGTGTGGCACTGCAGTTGTGCACCAAATTATAGTGGATCTTATTGTAATGGCAATTTGGTGATTAAATGTTATTTTTTGTATATCCCTAAAAATCTGATGAGCCTAAATATATATATATATATTATTCTAATGGCCTCAGTGTTGGTTGAGTGTTGAGAACACAGTTGTTATCAGGGTGAACTTTCTCTGTGATTAAAAGTTAATAAAAAACTCTGAAAGAATAATAATCTTATTCTCTCAGAAGATTGTCTCACTGAATTAATCATTCTCAACAAAACTCTATGTGTTGAGTACATCTAGAGATAGAATATGTGTCTTTGAAATATTCTACATGCCCATACACGTCCTAGTGCATTTGAGGATTGGCTTCGAAGATCTTGGTGTGGATCTCGAAATCTATTGTTCATGGGAACGCATGATCCTTTATTTGCGAGGAAGCTTGATATAAATTACAAGACGTATATGACGCCTATCCATGTATGTCTTAGATTTAATATATAAATATATAATGAATCCTGATTGAAAAGAGATTTTCGATAAAAAAAAAATTTTCTAAAAACCATTACGTCGCATTTATTTTCTTTTATCGAATTTTTTTTTTATATTTTTAAAAACCCCACGCTTCCACTGTGCGAGCGCTACGTTTCCAACAATATATGTATTTTTATGGTATCCAATGATGTTTTGAAATTCAAGACCTTAGATGGCATTCTATTGATAAGATAAGTAGAGGTAAGAACTATTCACACCAAAAGTTTTTAGAAAGGCTTTAGTTACCTTCTGAACATGTTTATTTTTTTTTCATGCTATCAACGCACTATGGGGTGTCTGCACACAACAACTATGGTGTACAATCCCATGTTCTGTTAAATATGACAAAAGTTAGTCGATGTTGGGAACTCAAGCTCGGGTGCTTGCCCATGATGATTCAACCCAAACCAATTATGAAAATGAGTGAATGGAAACTTTTCAAGGCTTCCTAAAAAAACTACATATGACTAAAAGAAAGTTAGTAAACTTCTTGGAAACCTAACTTCCCCACGTTTGAATGTACAAAAAAAAATCAGATTTCTAAATGATCTTACTAGAAAATCACTCCTCCAACCCAATGGCATAATTTCACATATAAAATTAAAGATTATTGGATTGTAGAACAAGTGGAATGTTTGATATGTGATTGTAGAATCAAGCGTGTATCGTTGAACTAAAAGTTATAACTGATAGTTAAGGTGTAATTTTATTTCTTTTATTTAGTTCAAACACATGTGCACAGGCTTCAATTGTGATTTTGCCCCCACCAAGCCTCTACTACGTGATAGGATGATGGCCCACCTACCAACAAACTCCCCCTCAGCACCTACCCGTAAGCACAATACATTCCATCAGAGTCGAACCTCTCACCATCAGGTTTTGATACCGATTGTAGGATCAAACGATTACCATTGAACTAAAAACTATAACTGCAAGTTAAGGCATTACTCTATTTCCTTTATTTAGTTGAAATACCTATGCTCAGATTTTAACTGTGTCTTGACCCCACCAAACTTTTTCCACGTGGCAGGACGTTGGCCCACATGCCAAAAGTTATTTCATGCATGACCCAACGCATGTAATTCATCAACGCATGTAATTCATCATTACTGATGCATTATGTTGCAAATTCAAGTAAGGCTACCATATTTATGTGTTTTTAGCATTTTAGCTTTAACTTTTGTGTGATATCAGATCATGCCTGCGTCGAGAGGGGAATGTTGGACAACCATATTTATGTTATTATATAAAATGACACATAACACTTTCTAATTAAGAAGCACTTTTTGGGTTGAGCTCAATACAAACAATACTTTTAGTTAATCGTTGAATCGTCTTGAGTGCTATTGAGCATTCTCAACCCAAAAAATTAGCTTGAGATGTGAGATTGGCTCACACACTTATAAACTGACTACTAGTCACTTCCACAATCAAATTGAGATAATCCTAATAGTCTCCTCCGTCACACATCGAGTCTTGAGTTGGATAACCATCGACCCGCTCCACCCGGATTCACCAACCATAAGAAGCTTAGTCGGATAACCGTCGACTCGCTTCACCCGGATCACCATACATCGAACCGTGAGTCAGGAAGCTAACAGTTCACTTCACTCAGATTCACCATACATAAGGTTATTGAATTAGAGAGTCAACAACTCATTTAACCTAGATTGAGGTGGAGACTTGTTGGTTAAACAAGATCTTGCTCTGATATTAATGTTGAGTGTTATTAAAATTTCTCAACTCCAAAAACTAATTTGAGAGATGAGATTTTTCCTTACTTTAAACTAACTATCAGTTCATTTCATAATCGATATGCAATAACCCTAACAAACAAAACATCTTACTGTCAATCTAATATGCATGGAAGTTGGCATTGACAAAAGTTCAGTTTGAAAAAAAAATTCAGAAATCCTCACACATTTATTTCCCGGTTTTTTTAAAGGAAGATGAAGTATGAACTGTTAGATGTGACAAACAAAGCATGATGGTCCATGCAATGTAGATTTGAAAGCCCGTCTGATTAATTTGTCACATGCATCTTGTGCTTTGATTTTTCAGTTGGAAACAGCTTGCAGTCTTTCAAACTCTTTTTGATTGTCTCTTTGTAACTCTTTTTGCCACAACATTTTGATGAATTTTGGTGGGTTTTTGACATTGTCTTTATGGAAAAAGACAAATATCTAAATTATAATATTTTATTAAAGAAAAATTCCAATAATAATATTTATGTAAATTAAATAGATATCATGAATACCTATTTATCTTCATGAACATCCTCTTTAATTATAATATTTACACAAATATATTTCTAATTATATTTTAATCTACAAATAAGACAACAAATATTTTCTCAAATACCCACACAATTTTTTGTGAGATTGAATTCATATTAATAATTCATTATTTTTTATTTACTTATATAATATATTTTTATATAATAATATTTGAGAACATGTCTAAACATGTTTTTCCTTTTATTTTTACGTGAAATTGAAAGTGGGTGAGATCAATAAATAGTCAGACATATGATTGAAGGGTACTTTTTGACATTTCATTAAAGATAAGTGAACGCTATTTAATTATTAAAATTATATAAACTGTCATTAATTAAGATAAAATACAAGAGAAATTAACGTTATTTGCCTGATTTTTCAGCTTCTTCCAAGAAAATAAATAATACAAAGAAAAGGTAAACCATGCGGGTATCCAGCTTTGAAGATAGAGTAGTTGAGTTTCTAATAATTTGAAACACCGTTCAAAGATTTTGAACCATGTGTATCAGTTTGAAAGAGCTCGAGGAATACAAGACAATTTTACAAATTAATGCTCTTTGTAGATGTTAAAAATCTATTATTAGAGGTGTTATCTGGCGTACCTGGTAACTAGATGATGAATCAATATGATATTTAGTCAAGTAAATTTTGACGTTAAAGTTAATAATGATTTTGAAGCGTGAAACTAAAGAATTAGAGAATGAATATTTGATGAATGAGTTTGACAACTTATATTTATAGAGAAAAATTATAAGTTTTTTTTATAGTGGGTAAAACAGTTTCGATTTGACCTAAGATTGATGTAATGATTTTTGAGTTTATGAATTGAGTCAGGTGAAAAGTGAATTTTAAACCTCTACACTCTTGCATCATGAATTCTTGATTTCAACTTTTTTTCATGATTAATATTTACTTCTGACCTAAGAAATAATAATATTAAATTAAGGGTAATGATATATAATATATTTGACTTGAGCTTTTAGAAGTAAAAATACACCCAATTTTGTTGATAAATTGAATGTGAAACTGACCCAAAACCTCTTAAGTGGAGGTATGCTCTTATCACTAAAAATAAATAATACTACCTTGTACTGTAAACTTTTTGTATTTCATCACTTTATAATGTAAAATTTGTTGAATGTCGGAATATTCGCATGCATTTCCCTATTCAACTTATCTAATATCTTTTATTGAGTTTTTTATGTATTAAAATCACTCACTGTTTCAATTAGATTGAGTACTGATCCTGCCTAATACGTTTTGATCTCGCAAATTTCAGTATAAATTCACTAATCTAATTCTTTGAAATTTATTGTATTAACTTATTTTTTAAAGTGAATTAAATTATTTTCTTACATCAAATATTTTAAGACTAGCGATATTTCGTGTAGCAGATGAGTTGGTTGAAAACAATTGAAATGCAAGTATTAGATTCGACTAAGAAAAGTTTAAAGGGATGTGATTGCTAAACAGAAATGCAAAGGCTTTGTTAATTTCAACCTAAAAACTAATCTATATATGTCTTGTTTGCAATATCAATTTGAGTACCTAATTAATCCTCTCGACCTAATAACTAAATAATTTGGATTGGAGCCTAAATTAATCTTAAACATGATAGTATGGTACCAGAGCTGTAATCAACTTTTTTTATGCTAACCATCAGTGAGTAATTGCTTTTTCCCCCTAACAAAGCAAGTTAGAAGTCATATGAAAAGGAATGGTTTGGATTGATCCCTTATTTGGTGCACTATTTAAAATGAAAATGGATCTCCTCATATTAGAAGACTCAACATAAGGATCTATTAGCCACATTTTGGTTGTCCGCTTACTTAACGGCTTAAACCTGGCTATTACACTTTAAGATAAAAGTTATATCTCTTTTTTTTGTCTTTTGGTCGAAAAACATCTTAGACATATATTTTCTGAAATAGATGATTTAGATTACATCAATACTTCTCCATACAATCCATAGAGATGAGAGAGGACAAAAAAAGAAATCTTAAATTCTCATATTTTTCTTTTTCATGTTTTTCTCTTTCTTTCTATAAGAGTAGAACTGTTCTTTATTCTAATCTAATCTAAGAGTCGATTGTGATGGCAATAATGCCTTACTCAAGTCAAATGAGGATTAGTACATATAATTGAATATAATCTATAAGTACTATTGTAGACCCATTTAATCAATTAAAGACTAGATTAGAGACCAATGATATTCAATATCGGTCCATAATTATTGACAGCTTTAGATTTTTTTAATTTATTTAATTCTATCCACCTACACCCACATTCTTTTAATTATCAAATCATTGAGGTAAGTACTAAAACTAATATAAACTGCACTTCATTGTTAAGCTTTTAGTAGGTCTTATCATAAAACATGAGACAAGACTGATATTTAATTTGAAATTAATTTTAATATATTCAATCCATTTCGTCAGCCCTCATTTTCATAGTTAAGGAAAAAAAGTTATTTTTTTAAAAAGAATTAGTAGTTTTGTTCGGTTGATAAAGTTATTTTTGAAATGAATAACAAACTCAATATAAAATAGAATCATCCCACAAACTTTATACGAATAAATAATGTAAGTGGAAAGAAATAGGAAACTTTTATGAGTGTGTGTAACATATTTAGGAAATGTTTGGTGAATAGTGAGTATAATGCCAAGAAAGCTGGCGCTTACGATAAGAGAGAATGATTTCAATAAGACAGACACCAATGACTTTTTAGTACTATTCTTGCTTTAGGTATGGCAACCATCCCTTCTTTCAAACGCCATGATTATTAAGAAGATATGAAAGTATAGTATTTTGGGCAATTGAATAATTATATAAATTGTTAAAAAGTTAATTATATAGATGATATGATAGTTTAATTTGTTATGAATAATGTTGTCAACATAGTTAGTTAATTCAGGGATCGTAAAAATATAGAATATTATTCAACATGTGTAATTCAAGAATTAAATAGTTAAATATTCAGTTAAAATTTGATCAATAATACGCGACGCATAAAAATTTAGATACGAGTGTCAAACGAGTATTATACATTTTCGTCCAAAAAATTCGGCACCACAATTACGGTTGTGAAATTTAGAAGTATATGTTAATATAACAATATATTATGAATATGACAATAAAAAATCATTTGAAAAATTCCTCAAATATATTCCTAATAGATATCTAGTTCATAATCCATTTCTAAAATTATCATAGGTACTTCTAAGTCAAAATATTTTGATCAATTAATAGTATTGTATTTATCCAAAATATAGTAATCATTCTAAAATATTATTTTCATCCAAAATACATTTATCAATCCATAATATACTAATCCATAAATACTAATTGAATTAATAAAAACTATCAAATAATTAGGGGTGTTCAAAACCAAACCGAACCGGCCGAACGGAACCGAAAATGGTCGGATCTTTATGTATGTTCAGATCGGTTTGGAATTTTGGTGGTTTTCAAACTGAATCGAACTAAAACTTTAAATTATATTTTTTTTATATAATAGCTTATAAAACCGAACCAAACCGAAGCAAAACTTTAATTTTATATTTTTTTAATAATATCATTTAAAAATTATTTTTAGTTAATAATACATAACCGAAGAACCGAACCGAAACTCACGGTTTGGTTTGGTTTGGTTATTTTAGTATTCACAATTCGGTTTGATTTTGTTGTTAAACCAAAGTTTCGGTTCCGCTCAGTTTTTCACCAAAAAATTGAGCGAACCGAACCGTAAACACCCCTACAAATAATGGGATCTGCTAGTGGTATAATATCATAAAACACAGGTCCCAAATTCGTCTAGGGTTCAAAAAAGTTCAGACCAGTTATACAAACTCACGTCAACAAAATGTGTATTTACTAACAGAGGTCAGTAGAAGCAACAAGGGCTTTAGCGAACAACATTTTGGTCGTTAAATCCTCAAAAATTCATCACGCAAGGCTTTCCCGATGAAATGATGTTCATCGCAGATTTCATCGCTTTTTCTTCGTCAATGAAAGTCTTTTGCAACGAAATATGAAACTCGTCGCATTAGCCTTTAGTGATGAAAAGAAATGGTCGCTAAAGGCTTTCAAGACGAAAATAAAAGTTGGTTGCCAAAGATTTTCACGACCAAAATAAAACTGGTCGCCAAAAGCCTTTCGCGACGAAAGCAAAAGTTAGTCGCCAAAGGATTTTCGCGACAAAAAAAATTCGTCACAAAACCTTTTTTACGACTAATATTTTTTTCGTCACCAAACACTTTTGCGATCAAAAAAAAATTTCGTCTCAAAAACCTTTTGCCACCATTTTTTTTGTCGTGAAATACTTTTTAGAGGAAATTTTACATTACAAAATGTTGTGATAGCAATTAATATCACTTGTAATAGCAATTAATATCACTAGAAATTTATCAAACCTGTTATTTTTCTAAGAAATATATATATTAATCATTAATATAGTAGTTCACTATAAAATCTCTGAATCATAATTCATTACAGAATTTAGTTCACAAATGTATTCAAACAAATATAAAAAAGAGAGTATTTAAAACTTGATGTTACTACTACAAAGCTTAACAAATATTCTAAAGCTCATGTTTCTATTGTTGAGTCATCATCAAGAAGTGAAAAATCATTTTGACAAGCCCAAGCGAGTAAGGTTTATAGTTGGCTCTCCATCCACTTGATTTGTTTCTTTAATTTGATATTTTTTAACTCCAACTGGACTCTTTTTCTTGGAAGATGTCGGTGGGGCTCCATGTCCAAGACCTTTATTTCGCTTGAGGACTTCTTCAACTATCTCTTCTTCAGAGCAAGGTGTGACATCCTCAACGATAGGCTCATCCTGTAAAGCACACATACGTTCCTGTGCAACATCACAATGAGCCAAGCTTTAAATTAAAACTAACACTATTATCTTTATACAAGGAGTATCAATCAGAAAGTATTCAAACATCATCAAGCATACTCAGATACAAAGGTGATAAGCCCTCCCCACACCCACGCCCACATCCACATCGAGACTAACACTATTATATTTAGATAAGGAGCATCAGTTCAGAAAATATTCAAAAATCATCAAACACACTCATATATTAAGTGACAAGCACCCCTTCCCCCCCCCCACACACACACATTGAAACTAACATTATTATCTTTACACAAGGAGCATCAATTCAGAAAGTATTCAAAAATCATCTAACAATTTTAGATATAAAGTGATAATGAGATCAGCTGGTGGTAGAATATAATAAAAAATAGGTCATGGATTCGTCTAGGGTTCAAAAAAGTTCAGACCAGTTATACAAACTCATGTCATCAAAACGCGTATTTACTAACAGAGGTCACTACAAGAAACAAGGGATTTAGTGACCAACATTTTGGTCGCTAAAGCCCAAAGTATTCGTCGCGAAAGGCTTTCGCAATGAAATTATGTTCATCGCAGATTTTGTCACTTTTGCTTCATCAGCGAAAGTCTTTCGCAATGAAGTATGAAACTCGTCGCGTTAGCCTTTTGTGACAAAAAAGAAACTGATCGCTAAAGGCTTTCACGATGAAAATAAAAGTTGGTCGCCAAAGATTTTTCACAACCAAAATAAAGCCGGTCGCAAAAGGCTTTCGCGATGAAAGTAAAAGTTAGTCGCCTAAGGGTTTTCGCAACAAAAAAAATTCTTTACTTTTTTGCGACCAAAAAAAAGTTTCGTCGCAAAAACCTTTTGCCACCATTTTTTTCTCGCGAAATATTTTGGAGAAAATTTTACATTACAAAACATTGTAATAACAATTAATATCACCTGTAATAGCAATTAATATCACCAGAAAATTTATCAAACCTGATCTTTTTCTAAGAAATGCATATATTAATCATTAATATAGTAGTTCACTACAAAATCTCCAAATCATAATTCATTATAAAATTTAGTTCACAAATGTATTCAAAGAAAAATAAAAAAGAGAGTATTTAAAACTTGATGTTACAACTGTAAAACTTAAAAAATAATTTGAAGCTCATGTTTCTGTTGTTGAGTCATCATCAGGAAATGAAAAACCGTTTTGACAAGTCTAGGCGAGTAAGCTTTGTAATTGGCTCTCCATTGACTTGATTTGTTTCTTTAATTCGATATTTTTAACTCCAACTCGAGTCTTTTTCTTGGAAGATGTCGGTCGGGATCCATATCCAAGACATTTATTTCGCCTGTGGACTTCTTCAACTATCTCTTCTTCAGAGCGAGGTGTGGTATCCTCAACGATAGACTCATCCCGTAAAGCACACATGCGTTCCTGTGTAACATCACAATGAGTCAAGCTTTAAATTAAAACTAACACTATGATTTTTATACAAGGAGCATCAATCAGAAAGTATTGAAACATCATCAAGCACGCTCAAATACAAGGTGATAAGCCTCCCCACACCCACGCTCACATCCACATCGAGACTAACACTATTATCAAGACAATGAGCATCAATTCAGAAAATATTCAAAAAACATCAAACACGCTCACATATTAAGTGATAAGCACAACCCCCCAGCGCGTGCACACACACACACATTGAAACTAACACTATTATCTTTAGACAATGAGCATCAATTCAGAAAGTATTCAAAAATCATCTAACACGCTCAGATACAAAGTGATAACCCCCCCCCCC
>QANY01004184.1:340541-523639 GCA_003255025.1 Datisca glomerata | reverse complement strand
CCCCCCCCCCCCCCACACACACACATTGAAACTAACATTATTATCTTTAGACAATGAGCATCAATTTAGAAAGTACTTAAAAAATCATCTAACACGCTCATATACAAAGTGATAACTCCCATACACCCCCCTCTCCCACACACCCACACCCAGACATTGAAACTAACACTATTATCAAGACAATAAGCATCAATAAGAAAATATTCAAAGATCATCTAGCACGTTCAGATATAAAGTGATAACCCAACCCTTCCCCCTCCCTCCACACACACACACACACACCCATTGAAACTAAAACTATTATCTTTAGACAATGAGCATCAATTCAGAAAGTATTCAAAAATCATCTAACACGTTCAGATACAAAGTGATAACCCCCCTCCCCCCACTCACACACCCACACACACATTGAAATTAATACTATTATCAAGACAATTAGCATCAATAAAAAAATATTTAAAAATTATCTAACACGCTCAGATACCAATTGATAACCCCCCCTCCCCCCCACATTGAAACTAACACTATTATCTGTAGACAATGAGCATCAATAGAAAATATTCAAAAATCAACTAACATGTTCGGATATAAAGTGATAACCTCATGTTCCCCACACCCACATCCACATTGAAACTGATACTATTATCTTTAAACAATGAGCATCAATTCAGAAAGTATTCAAAAATCATCTAACACGCCGGATATAAAGTGATAAGCCCTTTTACCACATTGACATTGAAACTAACATTATTATCTTTAGACAAGGAGCATCAATTCAGAAAATATTCAAAAATCAACTAGCACGTTCATATACAAGGTGGTAAGCCCCCAACCCCGACACACACATTGAAATTAACACTATTATCAAGACAATGAAAATCAATTAGAAAATATTTTAGAGGGGCTACTCACATATCTTTCGTGAGTCGTATCATTCTGCCAACATTTTGTAGCATGGAATTTTTGTTGTAAAATATTTCAATTCGAGTAGGTGCTACCCCAGTTGAAGCTTCATATCCAAATGCAACAAAAGTTGAGTCGTTAATTATTACATACTAAACATTATTAAGAGTACTAAAATAATATTTTGATTCACCTGACGAAATCGATGATCAAGAAAAGATACATTCCTTCCATTATGATTGTATGGAAGGTTTTGACGGTTTTGAGAATTGATTTTTGAACGTGCCTATAATAAATGACTTTTATGATTGAAATAATTAGTCAAATAATCAAAATGTAATAAATAAACTTTGATAATAGGAATTACCCCAAATTTTTCTGTCTCCCAAAATGTGCATAGCCAATCCCAATCATTGTGTGATACACTCTTATAAGGATGTCGTCGTGCTATTATTGGATCTTTATATTTTTTTATAGTGTCTATGCAATGTATACTTGTATCCCTTGTTTGTGTTTGCTACTTCAAATTTAATCCAATCGATCATAGCATTACTGGTCGATTCAAAACTAAAATAGACTTGCAATAATCTTTTACTATCAGTCACACAATAAAGAAAATATAACAATAAATAGTGTATCATTATTACATGCATCTCATCAATTATAACTGCCAGGAATTCTTCACGCACATTAGACCAACCTTCATATTAAAGTGGTATGAATTGTCGTATGAGGGCACCAATCTTAAGGTTGAATTGGACGGGTCACTTTCCAACATGTCTAACAACACCGGGAGGAGGAGTATCGATTGATAATTTTCCAAACTGGCTCACTAATCTCTCCAACTTAATCCCTCTTGTTGGCCCGTAAACCCTTCTCACACTCACCGAAGAAGATGAAGCCCCTATAACAAAACAAAGAATAAGAAACCATTATAATAAGAACTATTACAAAGTGTATATACCTGTTTGTGAACCATCTTCATCAGTAGAAGATCCTACAGCAGGATCTAGATTTGGAGAGGAGTATTTCTTCTGGGAGACATTAACATGCATAAAGATAAGTGGCATGAGAGAAGATCATAAACAAATTATTGCTTACAAAATAAAATAAAGCAAATTTAAGAAGAAATGAACGAATATTTTACGCTAACAGGCTCATCATTACTTTAAAATTTAATATGTATTATCATCACTTGGTATAATATCATCTGAATCATCATCATAATTAATCAAAGTGGCATCTTCATTGTCATCATCATCAATAAAATCAATATATTCAATATTACTATCTCCTATTCCAATAACATTTACATCTATTTCAGAAGGTTCCATGCCATGCCTGTGAAATTGCATTGTGTCTGTCCCATCTAGATCGATAGATGGCAAAGTTATTTCAGTAGGCCCTATGACTTCATCTTGTTCTATCTCAGGAACATCTCATAAATGTCTATGTTGAACCTTTTGCACCGCTTTCCAATTGACTCCATTTGCAATCATCAACATAAAAGACTTGTTGTGCTTGAGATGCGAGAATAAAAGGCTCATTTTCATACCAAGTTTGGCTCACATTTACACAAATGAAACCAAGATCTCTCTTCACTCTATTTATTTTTGCATTTATGTCAAACCATTCACGTCTAAATAATATAACTTTTCTTTCTCGTGCATACTGCATCTCAATCACTTCTTTTAACCTACCAAAAAATTCAGGACATTTGTCTTTTCCTTCATTCTCTTTCCAGAATAAAGCACAATCATATTCTCTTTCCTTCATTATCTTTGTATCTTTTCACCATGAAACACCCAATGATCATAGTTCAATGCCATTTCATATTGGCACAAATACATTTTAACTTCTATTAAAGATAATTGTCTTGAATTAAGACATTTTTTACACGAACAATGAGTTTTCCTCTCTACATTGAGATGATCACTGGCCACGCTCATAAACTGTGAAATACCATCAATATACTCCTTGGATAATATATTAGGATTTTTTTATCCAACTCTTGTTCATTTTGTCACTCTGTAAATTAAATAACTATTTAGAGAAACTCTCAACAAAATATCTTTAAGCAAATAAAACATTCAACATACTAATTCCTAAGCAATTAAAACATGTTCAATTTAAAGTCATATGAATAGATGCTAATTTAACTAACTAATATTTGGAAGAGGAATGAAAATATCTAGTCCAATATTTGAACTCTAGATGGCTAAGAAAAGGAAATCAATGTATTCGGCTTGTAGAGTTTTATTTATTTTTCTTTTTTTACAATGTTAATTACTACTTTGGGTGTTGACTTATAATATTACTTAACATAAATATCATACTGTTGATGATGACTAAATCAAATGTATTAGGCTTATAGAGTTCTCCTTTTATACTTTGAGGGTCTACCACGGAGGAAGCAAAAATATTGATTAGTAAGGATAAATATGAAATTAAGAATTATATTGGTTGGTGATAATTGGGATTAGAATATGAATATCTCTTATCTCATCATTTCTCTTATGTTGTCATAATCACAAGCACCGGATTTAAAACTTTTACCCTTAAAGTCATAATCACAAGCACATGTAATGACAAAGATTGCTCTTAATGACTAAAGCTTAAGCGTTCTAATATTTTCCAAAACCAAATCTTATGGAAGTCAACTAAGTAAGTCTAATCTTCACTGTCAAGAGACAAGATGAAGCCAGTCACATCCAATTCATAACAGTAGAGTATAATGTTAATCAGGTAATCCTACTTCAACCAGAAACAACATGCATAAAGAAGATTTCAATCCAAAAGGGGATAAGTAATTTACTAGCCTACATATCATTACTCAGCATGCTTTACAAATCATTTTATTCTTTATTTTTCCTGATAAGCCTTTATATGCTTTTTCTTAATAAAAAATTAAGCAGTAATGGCCAATAAATTAAAATTAAAACTTGCAAAAAAATGCAGAATTAATCACCTAAAGACTTAGACAGAAAAATTTTCAGAGATGTCATAAAAAAGAAGGGAATAGGCTAAGGAGATAAGAAAAAGCTTCAACATCATTGTCACCAATAGAATTATAACTTCAAAAAGAATGGCAGTGTCCTCACTAACACTAATAGAATTATAACTAAGGACATAAGAAATAAAACTTCCAAACTTAATCACCAAAAACATAATCAGAATATGTTGCTGCAAAAATCAAAGAATAACTAAAATTTTCAGAAAACTCACAATTTCATAGAATCGACAAAAATATAAAACACACTATTTCATAAATTCGGGAACGTAAAACACACAATTTCACAATTTCAGAGAATCGACAAAAACATAAAACACACAATTGAGTTTATACATACCTGCGAAACCTCCAAATTGAATATATCTTCAAAAATTCGAGACCCCAAGTATCAATTTCTCAAAAACCCACTTATGCATGTAGTGAAGTTTGAACTCTTGACCTCTCCATTATAAATCACACTTTTTACCAGTAGACCAAGATAATTTTTGTTAAATATATTGTTTAAAATGTATTATTATTGTCTTTTAACACATTTTATCGAAACTTCAAGTAATATACTTATGAGATAAACCTATTTAATTAAATAAAAAATAATATTTTTCATTTAAATGAATATTTTATTCAATGAAAAACTACATTCATGAAAACTTTAAAAAATTATTGATTTAATATTCCTAATTTTTTTTTGTTCTGTTAATGAACATGAATTATAAATTATTTTTTAATTATTATTATATTTTTAGATTTTACGTGAATATGAATATCACTAGTTTATGAATTTAATAAATAAAATAATTATTTTACTTATTATTACAAGTTTTTCTATTGAGATTTTAAAATAATAAAATAAAATAATTATAAGAAGGTAACATGACTTTTATATAGTTTAGTGATAATCTCTACATTTTAACTATTCCCCACTAAGGTTCAACTCTCTCCATCTACATTTTTAGAATTAAATCACATTAAAGAGAGGGAAAACGGGCCGAGCCGGTTATTTAACCAGGACCGGCCAGTGAACCGGCCGGGCCAAGCATGGCCAGGCCGGCCCGGTTGCCACCCCTAGCCGACAGGATGTTAGCCACTTACCCTCCATCCTCTCTCCAATGTATATAAGATGGAGATTCTTCCAAAATACTTCTCAAAACATAAATATTTTGGATCAAGAGATAAATGAATATATAAGAAATAAAATAATTATGAAGTTATGCAATTAGTAATGTCAACGGGTGAATTTAGGTTGAGTATGTATATATCACTAGATACTATATTAAGTTTTTATTATTTATACACAATTCACAGGCATATTTATCTTTTCTTTTTTATTTTCAAACTGAAGAGACCAGGGCGAGGGATCATAGACAAAAAAAGAGTTTCCAGTAAGCTATATCTAGCAGTTCCACCTGAATGGAAAGATTGGGGTGACAGATCAGGAACTGGCAAATAGGATTGTTGGCTAAGCTACTCGATTATCTTAAGGACTATTTTTCATTTTTTATTTTTTATTCGATGAATAAGTCTACTTTCATCATTCATCTCTCTCCCTCTTCCTCTCCCTCCCCCTCCCACCAAATATGAAAAAGTTATTGATTCCTCAAGAGAAACTATGATCAAATTATTATGATAAAAATCAACGATTCGATTAAAATTACTCCCTCCAAATTAAAAAGCTAGATAATAATTTTCATCATAAATTGTTTAAACTGAAATTGAGTAGATAAAATTTTTATTTTTAATAAACCTAATAAACAAAAATAAAAAATAAAAAATAATTCATGGTCAAATATGCTTGAGTATTAAAAGGACAAAGTGTGCATGTCTATAATAACACATGAGCATAATTTAAATCAATTGCAATTTTCAATCTTCACTTCTTCACATATCTTCACCTAATATATCCAGCTCCTACACAAAAAAGTTATTCAAGATTTATTAACAAACAATAAAGGTATTAACCGCTAATAGAATTTAAAAAGTATAATTTACCTCATCTTCATCACTATCAATTGCATTAAAGCTATCATAATTTGAAGCTTTACTTGAATATGGATCTACAAAAAAATCAATTAAAATATATAATCAGTTTTAAACTATTACGAATAATTTCATTTAAATATGCTTGGATTAAAAAAAATCCATAGCATGCACTTCATCCTATAATCAATCTTAGGCACACATTAATGCTTAATAAGTTTGAAGTGATGTGGACACAAAAATCTACCCCTGTACTAAAACTGGACTCAGAAGTAACTGTAGATATAAGAACCGTAAAGATATCTCTAGCAATGTCTTGCAAATGAGATACTAGATACCAATCATCTTCCACGAAGGAAGGACATCAAAATCTGGAGTTCTAGGCACGAAGGTTATCTCCAAGTACTTGTCCATTTCTGATCTTCCATTTTCACCGGAAGAAGTTTCACTAACAAAGAAATCAAAAGATTCAAAACAACATTGGGTTGACATATTTCCCCAAGAAAGTGACATTTGAATGAGATGAAATAACCGTAGAATCTAACAGTGAAGTTTTATTCAACCTAGATCTATGTTTATACTCTTTTACTATATCAAGAAAAATCTTATAATTCTCTCAATCTCATCATTTGAACTATCACCAAAAATTTCAGGAAAACTAATTCAATTAATTTGATCTTATATCTTTGATCCAAAACAGCTACCACGGTCATTATGCCATGAATTACCTTCCAAAAAACTTTAAACTTATGTATCATATTTGATACTATCGTTCTTATCTCACTCTTTTAGGTGTAGCTGCCCAAAAGGCAACACTATCTCAAATCCTTTCAATAGCATTGCCCATTACTTCTAGTCCATTTTTCACCATCAAATTTAAGATATGTGCACAACAACACATATGTATGAATCTCCATCCAAGATTAAGGGATTACGAGAAAGATATGCGCACAACATCATAGCATTGTGGCTATAGAGCATCATTTATTATTATACATGTTAATTTCACTGATATATTCAGTGGTCAGAACGATTCATTTACCACCTCTTCACATAAGAGTGCTAATAAAGATTGTTATGTTATTTCATTTTTTTTACATAATTTTATAATTAAAATTTGGCCTAAGTGAATTAAACTCCTAATATCGGATTTGAATCACTCCTCCTTAGTAATCCAAACAGGAGATTTTTTTGCCGATGAGTCGTTGAAATGTTATACAATAGCTCATATCAACTTTAAATAAAAGTAAAAAAAACAAAAGTAGCTCTGATATCAAATTTTTAGTTTGTGTTCCATCAAATCTGATCTGTTATTTGTTAAAAAGGACAGATTAAATTAAATAGTTTCTTTCATGATCGTGAGAAGAACAGAAGAGAAACCATATCCTATAATATCATGAACATAAATAACAATAGTCATGTGCAAAGTGTGTTGAACGTGGTATAATATTTTTATGTTCTATAGTTTAATGTTATCTATAGTAGATGAAAATATTAAACTGGTTTTCTTCATGTTAATGTACGTGCAGATGAGAACAAATATAAACTATCTTCTTTTGTAATAAAAGAAGTATGAAGCGAATGTGAGATAAAAAGACAAAATTAATAAATTAATACACATAATAAATTTAAAAGTATCTTACTTAATTATTAATAAATCAAATTTAATAATTAACATGTTTAAAATAATAATTAAAATATTTTTATTTATTTTTATTAAGTGAACTGGTTCAATGTATGTATAAGCATGTTTGTTAAACTCTCAATCCGGATTTTAGGATCTTACGATTTACGATCTTGTCTAACTACAATGTTCCGATTCATTAGTAGAATCTTAAATTGAGAGAATCTTAAGATACTATTATATTTTTTGTCTTGAATTGGTAGGATCTTAATTTTGTAAGGTATTCATAAGAAAATAATATAAAGTTCATTTAATTTTTTCAATTTTTAAGTTTTTATTTATTTATTTGAACTGTACTTAGTAAAATAGTGAAATTTACCGTTGATTAATTGACTATATTCATGAATTTTAATATGTAGTTTGGTAAATTATATTTTTTCATAATATTACTAGTATATAGTAAGATCTTACGATCTGATTCGCGAGACCACTTCACGATCTTAGGTAGGATCACAATTTTGACAACCTTGTGTAAAATATATATATCAATCAATCACATTTGAGCGTATCAAATAATAAATGATAGCATTATAATAGTTAATAGCTTAGATAAAATCCATAAAAAAAGTTTCTTCTCATGTGACTTTAATTGTATTATTATTAAAAATATGTCTTATAGATAGCTATAATTTTTAACCTATAATATATTATTATATTTATTGAATTCGTTTAGTAATTTTGACCTACTCATTTTCACAACTCACTATTAGTTACACATCAATCTTTTTTAAAGTTAGTCTAGCTCTTCAAACTAAAATATTAAGTATTCAATTAATTTTTTCAAAATTCAATTTTTCAGTCTAAATATATATAATAAAAATAATGTAAGTTTAATTTAAGACAACTTAATGGAAATAATTAATTAATAGTATTGTAGTTGTGAAAAATAAATATTTAAACTTTTTTATTGAGTTAATATATTGATGGTTATTTAAGAAAATTTTAGATTTATAAATATACGAAATGGTTAAAAAATGAGAAAAGCTGATCAATCATTCTTACAACTTTTAATAAATTATAAATCATAGATAATCAATCATTCACCCCAACTGAACATCTCGTAACGTGTCATTTCACTTCAGATCTTTATATAGCACGGCGAATGAGAAAAGCTCAAACGGTCAAAGGAGGATTACTTAAGAACAAATTAAAGAAATGTATCCTTCGATTGGATAAGCCTAAGCAACTTTCTAAGTAGTAACTTGCCTAACCGCCCCTTGGATTAAAAGCCATTTTAGTTGTTCCACCATTTATTATTCTTTATTTCCCAAATTTTTATCACTGCTTTAGCAAAAAACACTGAATTTATTTTTGTCAAAGTTACATAAAACACTAGATTGAGATTCTTTGTCGTTGGAATGTAACAACAGAGACAACATTAAATCTAGTCTGTTCAATAGGATATGATTAATAATTAATGAACTGAATTGGTATGTTTAAATGCATAAAATCTTCAATAAATAAATCTTCATGCATTCCTCGATGAAGAACTGTAAAAGATCATTGAGGTATTAAGTCGACATCGGTGTCATAGTATCCACTCTAATACACTCAGGTAATTAAACCAGTAGAATATTTTGGTAGAATAATGGAAGGGAAGATTGAATACCTTTCAAATGAGGAGGATATCATATATTTATAGAGGTTTGCAAATAGAATCTCTTTCTATTTGCAGAGATTTATTTTTAAATTTGAATAATGAGATAGTCTAAGTTGTTGGGATAAGTGGTTAATAGGTTAGTTTAGTTGAGTTCATTAGGGGTATCTTTATGTTTTGTCTTTTGCTTCTCTTTATCTACGGCTTAGTACTCTTGTATTTAACTCTTAGTTTTTGGCTTTGGTTAATGAGATAAACACAATATAATCATTCTTGCTTCTCTTTCTTCTCGGCTTCTTTCTCTTTCTCTTTTCTTTCCTTATCTTCCTTCATGGTATCAAAGCTGGAACAGACAAGCGTCTTTGTTCATGGCAGAAATTAAAGTTAATGCTTCTCCTAAAATTCTTGACTCTGTCGAGAATTTATCTCAACTTGAACTACAAAACTTCCCAACACCTGTGAACCAGAACGATTCTCCTCCTTCTCAAATTGTTTCAGAAACTCGAACTAATACCTCTGCTCAAAACTCAGTCAAAATGACCAACACAAATTTCTTTTCTTCATCTCACTCCCTCATCTTCTTACTTTCCAATAATGGGGATACTACTGCCTCTTCAAATGGTGGACGTGTACAATGCCAAATTTACCACAAATTTGGTCACACAACTCTTGATTGCTACCAGCATATGAATGAACTTCGTGTATCAAGGTCGTGGTCCGTCAAACAACATTCAAGCTATGAATGTTATGAGTTCCGGTTCAACACCTTCAGACAATCAGGTGTGGATTACCGATACCTGGTGTAATACACACCTCACTCCCGATCTACAAAACACTGTTTCTCCAACAGAATACTCGGGTGATGAATAAATTTATGTTAGAAATGGTCAATGCCTCCATGTTTCCCACACAGGTTCTTCAATTCTTAAAACTACATTGAATTCTTTTTCTTTATCTCAAGTTATGCATGTTCCTAATCTTACTGCCAACCTACTATCTGTATATCAATTTTTCTTAGAACATAATTGCTTATTTATATTCGATGCTCCATATTTCTTTATAAAGGACAAGGAAATAGGTGATATTCTTCATAAAGGTCTCAGTGTGAATGACTTTTACCCAATACCCACTTCTTTGTCCAAAAATATTTCTGCATATCTTAGTTATAAGAAAACGAATTCTTTATGGCACAATAGGTTTGGCATCCTAGCTCCGTTATAGTTAGGAAAATTATTGATTATGCTGGTATTTTTTCTAACAATTCTGATCTTGATTCTTGTATATGTGTAAGCTGCTTGATGAATAAAATGTCTACTATTTCTTTTTCCTATATTTGTGTTCACTGTTACTGCTCTTTTATCCCTTATCCACAGTGATATTTGGGGACCTCCCCCATATAATCTCTTTTAGTCCATAGATATTATGTTTTGTTCATTGATGATCTGACTTGTTTCACTTGATTTTATCCAATAGTTAATAAATCTGATGTATTTCTTATTTTTAAGAAATTTAAAAATCTATGCCTGAAAACATGTTTTCTACCAAAATTAACATTTTCTGAAGTAATGGGGGTGGGGAGTATAATAGTAAGTCTTTTCAATATTTTTTAAATGAATGTGGACTAATACATCAAAAGTCATGCCTTTACACCCCTCAGCAAAATGGGGTTGTTGAGAAAAAACATAGGCATCTTGTTGAGACAAGTTTAACTATGTTGCATCATGCATCTTTACATCCAGAGATTTGGAGTTTTTCCTGTTATAATACTGTGTTTTTTATTAATAGAATGCCTAGTACTAATACTGATAATCTTCCCCCATTTTTCTATTCTTTTTGGAAATAGTCATAATCACAAAGACTTACATATTTTTTGTTGTGCATGCTTTCCTAATTTACGTCTTTATATGAACAACAAATTCTCTACTAAATTTATTGAATGTGTATTTATTGTATATGCTGTCAACCAAAAAGGATATATATGCTAATGAGTATCATAATACAAAATTTTATACTTCTAGAAGTGTGATTTTTGTTGAAATGCATTTTCCTTTTTCTGCCAAGAAGAGTTTGACAGATTATTCTTCCAAGTTTCATAATGATGAGTCTCTTTCAAGGTACAACTCTCTATTGCCCTTATTTCTTAGAACTACTAGTATTGGTACTCAAATTGACTTCTCTTCTGATCTGTCCAATTCTTATTTTTCTGCTTCTTCTCCTATCTTAAATACTGAAATTTCTAACTTGCATTCTGGAAAAGTCAATTCTGATGATCCTGTTACACATCAAATTGATTCTGGTCCTATACTTAATAGTTTCAATAATGCTTCTTCCATGTCTCCTGACTCTAAATACAAAGATTCTATGCATAATGATTCTTTGTCTTCTATTTTATAGTGATCTGTGCAACCTAATTCGCTGAATATTATGCATAATTCTCCTAATTCTGTTACACATTCTGAATTTTTGGATGCTCATGCTATTGTTTTAGCTGATAATGTCATTGACACTTAAAATTTGAATGGTGCTAGATCTGTTTTGGATGATATAATTAACTCTATATGTATTATGTTGTCACTGACCCTTCTCGGCATGCTAGAATTGGTCAACATTTACCTTCTTCTCCAACTAATGAGACTAGACCTATTTCTAACACCCTTAATGCTCATCCCATGCAAACTAGGTCCAAATCCAGAATTTCTAAGAAAAATGCCCTTAGTGGAACAAATTTAGGTTCAAACACCGAGCCAACTACTTTTACCACTGCCTCCAAAAGTTCATAATGGACCAAGGCTATGAATGATGAATATCTCAAAATACTCGGGACTTAGTTCCTTTACCTCCTTCAAAGAACTTAGTAGGATGCAAATGAGTTTACAAACTTAAGTATAATCCTAATGGGGCTATAGCTCGGCATAAGGCCTGATTAGTAGCTAAGGGTTATCACCAAAGAGAAGGATTAGACTACGGTGAAACTTTTAACCCCGTTATAAAGAAACCCACCATTTTGATTTTACTCTCTTTGGCTATCAATTTTGGATGGAAACTTAGACAATTAGATGTAAAGAATGCTCTTTTGCATGGCAATTTGTCTGAAGAGGTTTACATGTCTCAACCTCTAGGTTTTGTTGATAAAATTCACCCAGGTTATGTATGCAAGTTGAATAAGTCATTGTATGGTTTAAAACAAGCTCCAATATCTTGGTTCGAGAAATTTACTTCGCATCTTTTATCTATTGGTTTTGTTGGATCTCAAGCCGATAGCTCTCTATTTATTCTTGCTTCGGGTTCTTCTCTAACCTATATCTTATTATATGTGGACGATATCATTATTAGTGGAATGCATAGTGATCAAATAGATTGTATTGTTAAAAATTTGCAAAAATCATTTAATATGAATAATCTTGGTGATTTAAAATATTTTCTTGGCCTTGAGATAACAAGAAATAGTAGTGGAATTTTCGTGAACCAACCAAAATTTGTTAAAGATTTACTTTTATGGGCTGGTATGATAAATGCAAAACCATGTCAAATACATTGTGCCTTTATGTCTCTTCTTTATTCACACATGGGTCTCCTCTCTCACACATAACTCTATATCGTAGCATTGTTGGATCATCACAATATCTTACTTTTACTCGTCCTGATACTAGGTTTGTTGTAGATAGAGTGTGTCAATTCATGCATTCTCTCAGTACCGCACACTTCTCGGTTGTTAAGAGAATTCTTCATTATATTAGTGGCACTATTGATCATGGTCTTTTATTTAAAACCGGACCTATTAATTTGCAGGCCTTTAGTGATCTCTGATTGGGCCGGTGACCCCACTGATAAGAGATCAACATCCGGCTTCATCATTCTCTTTCATTCCAATGCTATTTCTTGGAGCGCCAAGAAGCAAAGCACGGTTACTCGATCCTCCACGGATGCTAAATACAAAGCCTTAGCTAATACCGCGGTAGAGTTAAGATAGTTACGACAAATCTTGCGTGATCTTCATGTTTATCAAGCTTCTGCTCCAAATTTATATTGTGACAACACCTCGGCCATCTCTATTGCTTCAAATCTAGTTCTTCATGATTGAACCAAACACGTCGAGATCGACTATCACTTTGTGCAAGAACATGTGATGAAGAAAGATATTATTGTTAAACACATACTCTCTAATTATCAACTAGGTGACCTATTTACAAAACCTTTATCCTCTCCTCAATTCTTGTTTTTGAGGGACAAACTTATCACTTCTCCCATGATAAGTTTGAGGGGGGATGTTAGGATAAGTGGTTAAGAGGTTAATTTAGTTGAGTTCATTAAGGGTATCTTTATCTTTTACCTTTTACTTCTCTTTATCTATGGCTAAGCACTCTTGTATTTAACTCGTGGTTTTTGACTTTAGTTAATGAGATAAACACAATATAATCATTCTTGCTTCTCTTTCTTGTTTCTCCTTCTTCTCGTCTTCTTTCTCTTTCTCTTTTCTTTCCTTATATTCCTTCATACGTAACTATATATCATTTATGGTTACTTCTTTTATTATGACAATTTACAAATCTCATTGCATGTAGGCTTAAAGGTTTCTAGAGAAATTTTGTTGTCTTCTTATAATGAAGGGAGATCTTTCTTTTACTACGTGTGGGACAAGCCTGGGCCAGCCTCGATCTCGATCTTAGTGAGGGTTCAGAACTTGCTAGCTTGGATCTATGCTTCCTCGTTCGAGTGTGATCTCACTATCACTGGGGTGTTGAAGATGTGACAGATATCTCCACCTTAATTGTGGCTTAGTCTGAGGCCCTATTAGATATTGGGACTTGTTAGTACCCAAAATTTGAGATGCTAAGAATCCTAGAGGACCGATCATGGAGCACAAAACCAATTTAACCCATAATTGCTAATAGCCCAAGCTGTAGTCAAAGAATTGATCAAAGAAAAGTGGACCCAATTTAAGAGACTATCTAGAGAAGCAAAAATATCTTCAGAGTCCCACGATCAAAGGGTGCAAACCCATTGGAGGAAGTTAGGATGAGATGTCACTATTACACACTCCATCCAGCGACTCACTTTAATAGGAAGGAAGCCATCAGAGTCCAGCGCTCCCCTTGGCCAAAATGGAAAACTTAGAAGGACAACACCAACTCAACCAATCGCCTTCATTTACGGAACCCTTCTTCGCTGAATTCATAGAGAAGCAAATCACCATGACGATTTTGGGACTCACGCACAAGGGTCTCTTTTGACGTCTAGATCTGAACCCGAGCTTGAGTCGTGCCTATAAAAGAAGGAGGAAGTGGAGAAGAGGAAGCAAGCAATTCCAATGGTAAAACTTCATTAGAGCTACCTCGAAGCTTGTACACCAAGCAAGAAGACAACATGAGCCTCCATGCAAAGTCTTTTTCCTTCCTAAGAAACCCATTGTATTCTTTTCAGAGATCCTTTATCCTTGTGAAGCAAAACAATACGAAATATTAAAGTTTGTCCGTCATGATTTTTTAGTGAAGATTTTTCCATTTTCTTATTTGAAATACGATGGTCTAGAGGAATAAATGATTCTACTTCGAGTAAACTTGCTCTGGACTAGCTTATTCTGGATTGACTCGTTTCACAACAGAGTTCTAGGCTCAGTTCTCTTCTTCTTCTCCAAAACTCACGCCTAACTTACTTACCTTACCGTATGACAGAGTAATCCCAGCATAATCTAGACAGGCCATATAAGTCGCTTCATTGATGCTATGAGATCTCACGTAGTATACCAAGGCTACCGATTATGTGAGTTTCAAAATCTCTCACGCACCGTAGTTATACGTGGTACACAACTCTTGTGTCGGGATCAATCTGGACGTGGGAGGACATGACGGCCAAGTTCTGCAAGAAGTACTTTTAAAATTAAGAGAAGGATGAAAACGCTTTGATGGAAATATGATCGATAGCCTTATCCAGAATACTGTGGTTTCCTATAAAATACAAACACGATTTTGCCAAGTCATCGAAGTAGTGAGAAAGACAGGCATGTCTGAAAGATATACTTCGAATTCCCGATGATGGAATCAAGATAAAAGGATAGCCACCAAGATGACCAGTCCAGATCAAAAATGGAAAAGAGGAGATACGTAACCGCTTCTCAAAGCCAAGAAAACCCCATACGCACAAGGACAAGAAAAACCCGAGATATTGCGAGTATCATCAGTTCGTGGACATCCCACTCTTGTCGGCCAAGCTCTTTGAAAGATGTTACATCGAAGTTACCAAACAAGAAAATGAGTATCGACGACAAACCCAATCCAACGACACTAGGGCAAAGAAATGGTGGCAATGACTGGTCACTCCGAAGTGAAAAAGCCCAAGATATCGTAAATATGGAGAACTGACCCTAAACTAGCCATTGTTGTATGTGCAGAGTTCGATAATTGCAAGAAGGCCTTTTAGAGAGCTTGTACATGATCGGTGAGTCTTAAAAACTCACTAGTAAACTAAAAATTCACTTGAAATATTTAACTTTTGTATTCCTCTAAGTTGTGTTTTCCAATGAACTCAACAAGGTCTTTATATAGACTCTACTCTTGTAAAAAAAACTGAAAAATAATTAAATCTATCACCCCTTGGCCTTTCATCTACAAACTTTTCATCTACAAAGACTCTTGACCTTTTATGTTTCAACTAACTTCTAAATTGCAACTTCTAAATTGTAACTTCTAATTGAAAAAACCCACTAAAACATAACATTTAATGTTTATTCAACAAAACTCCCCCATAAACTTAAATGCTTCTACCATCCGTCATGCCAATCATTTTCTTGCATTTGTCGAGAAGTACTTTCAGTAGCGGTTTTGTGAAGATATCCGCAACTTGATCCTGACTTGCCACATGCACCAATTCCACACTTCCTTCCTTCACATGATTTCGGATAAAGTGAAAATGAACGTCAATGTGTTTGCTTCTTTCATGGTTCACTGGATTCTTTGCCAACTCAATTGCTGATTTGTTGTCAACTTGAATCACGGTTGCAGCTAGTTGCTTTAGCTCCATCTTGCTCAACAAATTTCTAAGCCATATCGCATGACATACACACCAAGATGCTGTCGCATATTCAGCTTCACACGTCGAGAGCGTCATGATCGGTTGCTTCTTTGAAAGCCAAGTAAATGCAGTATCTCCCATAAAGAACACATATCCCGATGTACTTTTCTGATCATCTATGTCTCCGCACCAATCGCTGTCGGAGTAGCCAACCAACTTGTAATCTTTTACTTTCGAGTAGAACAACCCGAGTGACACCGTTCCTTGGATGTACCGTAGGATTCGCTTCACCGCCTTCCAATGTGAATAAACCGGCTCCTCCATGAACCGACTTATAATACCGACACTTAATGAAAGATCCGGCCTTGTGCATGTGAGATAGCGAAGGCTTCCTACCAAACTCCGGTATCTACTCGCATCGACACGTTCTCCTCCATCGAACTTCGAGAGTTTTGCACCTGGTTCCATTGGTGTTGATACCGGGTTGCAATTTGCCATCTTGTACTTCTTCAAAATCTCTTTTGCATATGTCTCCTGTGATACAAAAATACCTGTCTCTACTTGTCTAACCTCCAAACCAAGGAAAAACTTCATCAAGCCCAAATCTGTCATCTCAAATTCCCGTGTCATTGTACCCTTAAACTCTTCTATCATCTCATCATTGTTTCCCATAAAAATGAGGTCATCGACATAAAGAGCAACAAATAACACGTTACCTCCATTCTTCTTTGCGTAAAGGGCATGCTCGTAGGGACATTGCTTGAACCCGTTCTCCTTGAAATATGTATCGATACGTGTATTCCATGCCCGCGGTGCTTGCTTCAACCCGTAAAGCGCCTTCTTCAATTTTAGCACCTTCTTCTCTTCTCCGATTTTCATGAACCCGGGTGGTTGTTCGATGTAGACATCTTCTTCGAGCACACCATTCAAGAATGCCGACTTGATATCCATTTGAAATATTTTCCATTTAAATTGAGCAGCTTGTGAAATGAGCAATCGGATTGTCTCCATTCTTGCAACAGGAGCAAACACCTCATCATAGTCGATTCCTATCTTTTGTTTGTATCCATTTACAACAAGTCTCGCCTTGTACCGTTCTATCTCACCTTGAGCATTCATCTTTTTCTTGAACACCCACTTCACACCAATAGGCTGACTGCCTTTCGGCAATTCTGCTAGCTCCCATGTGTTGTTGCGGTCAATCGCCTTAATCTCCTCGTTCATGGCAGTTTGCCACTTCTTGTTTCGCACCGCTTCCTCAAAGCTGATATTTTCAGCATCTGCCAAAAGACATACAAGGTGTACCTCATTTGTCGCATCATACAAATCTTGCAAACTTCGCATTTTTGGTTGTTGCGATTCATCTTCATCATCGGTAGTTGCAGAGTTTGTTGGTATACTTGTTGGTGCAATGACTGATGATTCTCCAACGTCGATGATAACCTCCGTCGAATTGTTCCAGTCCCACTCGCTTGCTTCATTTACTCGCACATCACGACTCACCATCACATTCTTGCTTATTGGGTCGAGTAGCTTGTACCCTTTTGTCTTCTCATCATACCCAATAAAAATATACCTTTTGCTTTTATCTTCGAGCTTCATTCTTCATTGATCCGGTACATGTGCATGAGCTACACTACCGAATACTTTGAGATGAGAAACTATCGGCTTTTGTCCGCTCCATGCCTCTTGTGGTGTTTAATCATCTAACTTCACATGTGGACATCGATTTTGTACATAGATGGAACATTGCACGGCTTCTGCCCAGAATTCCTTCGGCATATTCTTGCTCTTGAGCATTGATCGAACAATGTCGAGAATAGTCCGGTTCTTCCTCTCGGCCACACCGTTTTGTTGAGGAGAGTACGGTGCGGTTAGAAATCTCCTTATGCCTTGCTCCTCGCAATACTCCATGAAAGTCGTAGAAGTATACTCGCCACCTCTATCGGATCGTACGGCTTTGATGTGTCTACCAGCTGCCTTCTCCACCATCACTTTGAACTTTTTGAACACCTCGAATGCCTCGGATTTTTCTTTCAGAAAATAAACCCAAGTTTTTCGTGAGAAATCATCGATAAAGGTAATGAAGTACCTTTTACCACTGAAAGATTCAGGGGCGATTGGGCCACATATGTCGGTATGAATCAACTCGAGAGTATGTTTAGCTCGATATTCTGCCTTCTTTTGAAACGAGGTTCTCGCTTGCTTGCCAAGCACACATTCTTCACAAAATTTGCCCTCATAGTCCATGTCCGGCAGCCCGTGCACCATGTTCTTCTTTGCTAACTCTTTTAGACCACCTTGATGCAGGTGACCAAAGCGAAGATGCCACAGCGACGCCTTGTCTTCTACGTTGACTTGCAAACACTTTTCTCGCACGCTTCTCACATTCAGTTTGTACATCCAATTTCTTCCCATCTCGACTAGAGCAACCAGACGCCCTTGCTTGTCCTTCAAGTGTAGTACTCGGTCTTTTAAATGTGATGATGTTTTGGTCATTTCCTCATCATCACATTTGTAATGGACTTTATCTTTTTTTTTTAAACTAGAATGAGTATCTATGTCTTTTAAGTAAATTATAGGAGCGATCAGAGTACTTTTCCCTATTTATATCAAGTCATTTGTTTTTTTTAAAGAATGACGATGAGTTGACATGAATTATTTGTAAATGTGCACTAAATTGATCCAAAAAGTAATGGACTAAAATGAATATAGAGTTACAGCGAAAAAGAGACACTTTTGATTTCCCTTTGAACGGTTAAACTCCCTTAAAATATCATATAAATTAAGTATTTCACCTATTTTTTAATTTACTTAATTTCCACAACAAATTTTTTAAATAGCTTGTAAATTATCATTTTTATAATATTTTATAATTAGAATCATGAATAACCATGAATGTTAATTTCAACATCTTTTTTATGTATAAGAACTATTTATTTTTGTTAATAATAATTTGTTCGTTAGTAATTTATAAATTTATACTATGTAATTAGCAACATAAATACTTATACAAATGAATTTATGGAAAGATATTCATATATTTCCTAATATTTTTATAATCATATCTTAAAAAGGTGATAAATTGATGAAATAACATCATTTTCTATAATATTTAGTCATCTATGTTATATAGTTTAATTTCAAGTATCTAATTTTTAATTTAACACATCTTATTTTATGTGCATAATGTTCGAGCATTAAAACCTTTAATATATGTAATATCTAAAATTTATCTTCTTACATTCTAGTGAGTCACTATATAATTAATTCTATATTTCAACATTCTAATGAGTCATTACATAACTAATTTTATATATAATTTACAATCCACATTGTTTTGGTGAGGTCAATTGCTATCCAACCAGTGACTATGATTATTACATTATTTAATTCAAAGTCTAGTATAAATTTTAATTTTTAAAATTAAAATTTAACATATTATCTCTTATTTATAACAAAGAAAACAAATAAATATGCTTAAAAGATTTATGTTAATAAATAAAAAAACCAAATTTATCGCGTGTAACGTAACTTTTAATATATATAAATGAGTACTTTGTCACTCAATATTTCACGTAAACTTTTGTCATTAAGAAGAAAAAATGTAGAACTTAATATTATTGAACATGATATCATTTAAATCACATCTTTGAATTATAACCAGAGAAAGATGAGTTATACGTATACTAAGCATGCAAGAATAGTATTTTTCTACGGAACCAATTTCCATCCACAGCCACTGGAACTTTCGTCTTCTTCAACAGCTCAAACCCTTCCCTATATAAACCTCACTCTGTCTCTCCACTTTCTCTCTCTAAATTAAATTCAAAACACTCTCTCTCCTCTTCAAATATTCAGTTCTATTTTCGAAGAAAGCTGTACTGTACCATTAATGGCTTCCCCTGTTTTCTTCCTCTGTTTCATACTCTGTTCTGTTCATTTCTCTATTTCATATTCAGAAATTCTGCTTTTACCATTAACCCATTCTCTGTCCAAGACCCAATTCAACTCCACCCACTACCTCCTTAAAACCAGCGCAATCCGCTCAGCCACTCGCTTCCGCAATCACCGCAGCCACCACCAGGTCTCCCTTCCGCTCTCTCCCGGCAGCGATTACACTCTCACTTTCTCTCTCGGCTCCAATCCTCCTCAGCCAATTTCTCTCTATATGGATACTGGCAGTGATCTTGTCTGGTTCCCTTGTTCCCCTTTCGAATGCATTCTCTGCGAAGGAAAACCTAATATCACCACTCCGGTACCCAAAATCCTTAAATCATCCGCCGTTTCTTGCCAGTCCAAAGTTTGTTCTGCCGCGCACTCCGCCGTGTCCTCCTCTAATCTCTGCGCCATTTCTCGATGTCCCTTGGATTTAATTGAAACCTTCGATTGCTCTTCTTTCTCTTGCCCGCCTTTCTACTACGCCTACGGCGATGGAAGCTTAATCGCCAGTCTGTATAAGGAGAGTCTATCTTTTCCGATGTCTTCTCCTTCTCTGATTCTTCGGAATTTCACATTCGGCTGTGCCCACACCGCCCTCGGCGAGCCCATCGGTGTCGCCGGGTTCGGCCGTGGGCTTCTTTCGATGCCCACTCAGCTCGCGACGTTCTCTCCTCAGCTTGGCTATCAGTTTTCCTACTGTTTGGTTTCTCACTCGTTTGATCAAGACCGAGTTCGCCGCCCGAGTCCGCTCATTCTCGGCCGATTGGATGAGAAAGAGAGAAAGTTAGGGAACGGAGGAGCAGAGTTCGTTTACACATCCATGCTTGAGAATCCGAAACACCCTTCTTTTTACTGTGTTGGGCTCGAGGGAATCTCCATCGGGAGGAAGAATATTCCGGCGCCGAAGTTTCTGAAGCGGGTGGATAAGAGTGGGAGCGGCGGGGTGGTGGTGGACTCTGGGACTACTTTCACTATGCTGCCGTCGAATCTGTACGATTCAGTGATGGCAGAGTTCGACCGCCGAGTTCGCCGAGTTCACGAGCGAGCGAGTCAGGTTGAGGACAAAACAGGACTCAGTCCTTGCTATTACTACGACAAGATAATACGAGTGCCGACGGTGACATTGCATTTTGGTGGGGGAAAATCCAGTGTGGTTTTGCCAAAAAAGAACTATTTCTATGAGTTTATTGACGGTGGCGATGGTGTGGGGAAAAAGAGGAAGGTTGGTTGTATGATGCTGATGAACGGTGGAGCTGAGGAGGAGTTGGTAGGTGGGCCCGGGGCCACACTTGGGAACTATCAGCAGCAAGGCTTTGAGGTTGTGTATGACTTGGAGAATAGGAGAGTTGGGTTTGCCAGAAGACACTGCGCGTCCCTATGGGATAGCTTGAACCAACGGTGATGATGTGGACCAATCAGTACTCACTTGTTTACATAAATATTTGACAAGAAAAAAGTATTGAACATACAATCTAATCTAATTTGTGATACATCATAAATTTACGTGATAAATTATAATTGATGCATGTTGATGATGTAAGAAATTAAAATAAATTTAATTTTAACATGTAAATTTATGATGCATCGTAAATTAAACTAAACAATATCGTTAAATAAAATTGTAAAAACAAAAAGTGTTAGTAGAAATTTATTTGTTTTCTTAGGTTGACTAGGATGGAAGGTCTATGGGGGTTGACCACACGTGGGGCCTGTTTGTCATTTGGGAATATGGGTGGGTTTTTTTTTTGTAAATTGATAATGGCATTTCATTTCTTGCTTTATTTTCTAGTTCATTTTTGTAAATTAAAATTTCATATTGTAAGTGTTTATTTTCAGAGTTCCGCTTGTAAATATCTAAAATAAATAAAGGGTTGTCAATATTTAATCATTGATGTTTGTAAAATGAAAGATATTTGGATATTGTGAAGTAGTATATCTGCGTATTAATTAAGTATGTATTTTATCTTAATGTTTCAACTAATCAAATATAAGCGGCTTGAGTATGTGGATTTCACCCCCAAATAGTAAAGTAATTTATGGTGGTTTTTACTTTTATATTAGTATGATTTAAGAACATATTCAATGAAGTCGTGATAATTTATTACACGAAACGAATAATAATCATGTATAGAACAATAACTCTTTTAAACAGGTCTAAAGAACAAAGTACAATATCTAATATTTGCCAGCTCATTGCTCAGATCTTTATGAGTATAGAATATATATATATATATATTACACAGCTTATCGAAATTGCATAGAAATTCACTTTTTAATACTCAAATTGAGATTACGAATCCTTCTTTTTTGTTTCTTAAAAATTAACTTTCAATTAGTGCTAAGTTTGTACAAACTTCATATAGTGAATTTTGTTGTACTTCCTAAAAGAAATAAATTGAAATACTCATATATAAATGTGTAATGACGTTCAAATTAGTTAAATCTAATGGATCAGATTCATCAAGAATAATGAACGACGTACTGGTATGATTTAATGTTACATTTTTTTGTCAATTATATTTTTACTTACAAGTACAGGCAAAAATTAGTATAGAAGAGAAGTTATTGTGGAAGTCTTTGTGAAAACAAATTTAAATGTTACAAGGGGAAAACAAATGCCGTAGACCACCTCTGGCGGTTCAGATAAGTAATGGCTTTGTTTCAGTACGATGATAAACTGATGTGCATGATGTTCCCCACGAGCCTAGACGAGACGGCTCTGAATGGTATTGCTCCCTCTATGTGCATTCAATTACTAATTTTGCTCTTATATCCTCTATTTTCCTAGAATAGTACTCTACCTACCGAGCGGTCATGGAAGACACATAACATCTTTTGACGATTTCCACAAAGATAGGGGAGTCACTACGGGAATACACCCACAGATTTAAGGGCGAGATGGAAAAATTCAATAAATTGCGATGATCAAGTTACTAGACTGGCCTTCAGGCGGGGGTTAGACTCGAGCTCACCCTTGTTCGAAGATCTATCCAAGATGAAACCGTTTTCCATGGCAGAAATCTTTCAACGGGCGCCAGCCTACATCATTCTATAAGAGGAGAAAAGAAGTCTACTGAAAGAGGCTGAACGGAAGTCTGAGGAGTCAAGAAAGAGCGAAACAATTTCGAGACCTAAAAGGAAAAAGTATGATGGAATAGAAAGAGAAAATGAAAGGAATAGCAAGAAGGAAAAAGGAGTACCAAGGATGGGACTCAAATAGAGTATACCCAAGGGACAAGGTTTGCACGCTGTTGACCATTCCGGTTAACCAATTCCTGGACATGATCAAAGATAAGCCTTGGTTGAAGAGGCCAACCCTGCTCACAAAAGAACCACACTACAAATATAAAGATAAGTACTGCTCCTTTTATAAGAGCATCGGGCATTACACAACGGACTGCTTTCAACTCAAAGGCTATATCGAGCAGTTGATCAAAGACGGGTACCTCCATCAGTTTGTGAGAAAAGAAAATAAGAAACGGGAAGTTGAAAAGGATAATCATGGTGAGGAAAAATGCGACAACGGGAAATAACCCATTCGTATCGTCAACATAATTATTGCACTTACGGAACAAGAAGGAACCATCAGGAAGGAAAGAAAGATATACTGCAAGAAGTCAATACTGGAAAAGTGCCTAAAGGAACCTCAAGTGTTAGTGGGAATCCGCCGCTAGTATTCGATGATCTAGATTTGGAGCATAATGGGCTTCACAACGATGCTCTTGTCATTTCAATACAAGTTGGCAACTACTTACTAAGGAGATTATTGATTGATTACGGAAGCGCTGTGAACATTCTATATCGGGCAGCCTTGGAAAAATATCCATGGAAGAACAGGAGTTGCAAGGAACTTCACGGTCGCTGATAGGCTTCAACGGAGCCATCGATTACTCGGAAGGGACCTTTATTCTCCTGGTGAATCCAGAACTCTTTAACGACATGGCTGAGTTCGTGATATTGAACACGTCATCCATGCACAATGCTATCCTAGGGAGAACTTGGCTCCACAAAATGAAAGTTCTCCCCTTAAATTTCTACCAAGTGTTGAAGTATCTGTTAACTGAGGGAGTTAAAACAATAAGATGAGATCAAGCCGCTACTCGCATCTGCTCCATAACAGCTCTAAAGTCCGTCAAGAGAAAGGATACGGAAAAAGTAGAAGGAAAACGGTCTGTAGATTTATAGCAATCACATGAAGATGGTTAAGATGGTATGAGGTACGAGGCATGGGAAGAAACGAAACTTGTATGCTTGGAAGAAGGAACCCGGAAGTTGACAAACAATGGTACCCACCTAAAAAAAAGATGAAAAATAAATATTGGTAAAAAATTTGCGGGAAAACAAAGATGTGTTTGTAACTATAGCGCAAGAGATGTCGGACATTCCCAAAGAAATTATCTATCATAAGATGAAGACGGATCCGGCTATGAAGCCAATAAAAGTAGCGGGATAGAAGCTTTACACCGGAACGGAATAAGGCTATCAAGGCAGAGGTCGAAAAGCTCTTAGTGGCTCTTTTCATTCGGGATGTAGATTACCATGAAGTGGATGGCCAACGTGATAATGGTACAGAAAAGAGTGGTAAATGGAGAATATGTGTGGATTTCATCGACTTGAATAAAGCCTGCCCTAAAGATGATTACCTGCTGCCAAGGAAGATCAAATGGTTGACGCACTTCGGGACGTGAACTCTTCACCTTCATGGACGCGTACTCCGGATAAAATCAGGTGAAAATGTTCCAACCTAATCAAGAAAAGACTTCCTTCATTACTGAATATGGTATCTATTGATATAAAGTAATGTCATTCGTCTTAAAAAATGCAGGTGCAACTTATCAGATACTGGTGAACAAAGTCTTTCGTGAACAAATCGAGAAAAACATGGAAGTCTATGTTAATGATGTATTGGTCAAAAGTGAGACGTGAAGACCATATTCGAGATCACGAAGAAGTGTTTTCAGTTCTAAGGAAAAACTCCATGAAGTTGAATCAGGAAAAATGTACGTTTGGAGTAGTTGCAGGAAAGTTCTTCGGACACCTGGTGACACAGCGGGGAATCAAGTGAATCCAGACCAAATGAAGACAATTATGGAGATGAAATCTCCGTGCAACCCAAAAGAGATACAGGGGTTGACAGGATGGTTAGCAGCTCAGAATAGATTTATCTCAAGGTCTACGGATAAGTGTAAACCATTCTTTGAAAAACTCAGAAAGAGCTCTGTGGACGGATGGAACGAGGAATGTGAGGAAGCCTTCAGCAGAATCAAGGAGTATCTAACAACTTCTCCAGTACTGGGTGAATAACCCATGTTGCATATTGCCATACTTGGAGTGGCCTTCAGCGCCGTGCTCACCAGTGAGGAAGAAAGGAAGCAAAAGCATGTGTACTTCATAAGCAAGATCTTGGTGGTAGCTGAGATGATATATAAGCAGATGTACAAATTAGTACTAGCAATTGTAACTGCTGCACGAAAGTTGAGATCATATTTCCAGGCACATAGCGTCAAAGTGTTAATAGACTCACTCGTTAAGAGTCTCATGCACTCGCTAGAGTTAAATGGGAGAATGGCGAAGTGGTCGATCGAGTTGTGCCTGTACGAGATTCATTATGAGCCCAAAACTCCGATCAAGGAACAGGCATTAGTAGATTTTGTTGCACATTTCACTGGAGAGAAAACTGACCAAAATCCCCTAGGAAAAGTTGAAAATGAATCTTGGAAATTATAGTCGATGGTGCTTAAAATAGTAAAGGAGCAGGAGCGAGGGTAGTGGTACAAACCCCCTTTGGAGAAACACTAGAGCATTCAATCTCCTTCATGTTCAACGTGTCGAACAACAAAGTGGAATATGAAGCACTGGTTGTGGGAGTATCCTTGTTACAAAAATACGAGGTAATAGATGTAGAAATATTATGTGATTATATGTTGATTGTAAAACAGGTCACAGGAGAATGTGTAGTGAAAGATGCGAGGATGGTAAGCTACCTACAATGGGCAAAGGACCTGCTAAGCACATTGAAAAGCTATGAAATCCATTAATTCCCAACAAATGAAAACAGACACGCTAACGCACTGTCAAACTTGGGATTATCATTACAATTCTCGTACAAAAGAAAAATCCCCGTTGAATTTTTTCTAGAAAATCTAAGTGTCTCACTCTCGTGGAACGACATGGCTAATGTGGAAGTAGAAAAGGAACCCAGCTGGCAGGATGACAAAATCCGATATCTAGAAAAGGGAGCGCTTCCAAAAGGTAAGCTCCTCGCTAAAAAGTACAACAACAGAGCGTCAGGTACACATTGATAGATGGATTATTGTATAGAAAATCCTTTGCAGGCCATACTTGAAATGTTTGAAGGAAAAGGAGGCCGGATATATTTTGGTCGAAATCCACGAAGGGATATGTGGGAATCACATTAAAGGGAGATCATTAGCCCACAAATTCTTGAATGTAAGGTATTACTAGCCTTAAATGCATCAAGACGCCAAATAGTATGTAAAGGGCTGTGATAAGTGTCAGCATTTTGATCCAGTTGCTAAGATGGTTCCCGGAGAACTGAAAATGGTGATAAGTCTGTGGCCCTTCATGCAATGGGCACTTGACATTGTCGGGCCACTTCTAATGGCACCTGTACAGAAATGTTTCCTGCTAGTAGCAACATACTACTTAACCAAGTGGATTTAGGTCGAAGCCTTTGCTAGAATACGAGAAGAAGAAGTAAAGGGATTTTTGTGGAAAAACATCATGTGCGGAAGCGGCATACCAAAAATACTTGTTTCAGGCAACAGGCTCCAATTCACAGGAAAGATGGTTAAAACCTTATATGAAGGAACAAAGATCATTAACCAGTTCTCCACTCCCTACTATCCATAGTTGAACGGGCAAGTATAAAGGTCAAACTGAATCATACTTGACAATTTGAAGAAACGATTGGAGTCAACAAAAGGAAGACGAGTAGAATAGCTACCGACAGTGTTATGGGCGTACAAAACTACTCCAAGAGAAATGATAGGAAAGACACAATATGCTTTGGCTTTTGGAGTAGAAGCAGTAATTCATGTTGAAATTGGGAGCCCCACTATAAAGTCCGCACTAACTTAACACAGAATGAGGAACTCCTCAGAAAAAGCCTAGATGAACTGGAAGAGCGACGCGAAGAAGCCTTGATCCGAATTGCCCATTACAATAAAAAGGAAGTCTTACTTCCAGAAAATAGTACAGAAAGGAGAATTTCAGAAGGAATATCTGGTCTTGAGAAAGATCTTCCAAACTGAAGGAAATCTCGGATCAAAATGGGAAGGACTGTACATAATCAGTGGAGTAGGTGGAAGTAAATACTAACATTTGAAAACGGAAGAGGGAATGGTTCTCCCAAAATCGTGGAATGCAGCTCACCTAGAGAAATACTTTGTTTAAAGTTGTAAAGAGTATTATAGTAAATATTCTCCCGTGGTTTTTTCCTACAAGGGTTTTTCACGTAAAAACTCTTGGTGTCATCTCTTCTCATATCTAATAACAACAACGAAACTAATGGCATAAATTCTTGGAATGGGCAATTCATAAGTCCTACTCCCAAAGAAAACTAAGGGCATAAGTTCTTAGGAGGGGCAGTTCAAAAGTCCTACTTCCATATTGAACTAAGTGCAGAAGTCCTTGGGAGGGGCAGTTCATAAGTCTGACTCCCAAAAGGAAATAAGGGCATAAATCCTTGGAAGGGGCAGTTCATAATTCCTATCCAAAAGGAACTAAGGGCGTAAGTTCTTGAGAGGAGAAAATAATAAGTCTTACTCTAAGAAGGAATTAAGGGTGTGAGTCCTTGAGAGAAGAATTTCATAAGTCCTACTCTTAAAAGAAAACTAAGGATGAAAAACATCTTCTAGAATGGGAAAAGGAAGAAGAATAAAAACCTAAAACGGGTCAACAAACGGACAATGTAAAATGGAAACTTTGTGAAAACGAGCAGTTCAAAAAAGACACGAGCAGATACAGACATGGTTTAAACCACTGTAAGTCTAGTAAAGCGAATGTTATTCCTATCTTTCAAGCAAACTTAGAAACGGAGCGGGTACGAATAAATGGGTAACTTAGGAAGTAAGATGTATGTAAATTTTTGCTAAATGTTTGGGAAAAGAGCCGGAAAAAACAGAGGATCATTTAAGTAAGAAAAGGAAATTTGCTTAAAAGGAAAGGAAAAGAAGCGGCAAGATGGAAGAGATCTCCTATTTAATTTGTGGGAAAAGTTACAAGGAGGAAAAGTAAAAGATACTAGGAGTAAAAGTACAAGGAAGTTAAAAGCGCATAAATGAAAACCAAACAGACTAAGACCCTTCAGCAGGCGGGTCAGAAGTAGCAGCGGGAACGGAAGCATCCAGTTCAGCTTGAGCCTCCGCAGGATCCTTGGGAAGATCAACGACGGGAGCGGGGAGCTTTGTCAGCCTTAGCGTCCCTGTAACCTACACTGTAGGCCATTCCCCCATCCTTATCAACTATAGCCCGATACTCGACATCAAGTTCAGTCTCCCATTCCCCGACCTTAGCCTAAGCTACCTCCGCAACCGACAACTTCTCCTCGGCCTCAGTCAGCTTCCTCTCAACGAAGTTCAAATTCTCCCCGACAACTGAATAGCCTTTTCATACTCCCTCAGGGAATCCTCAAGCCTTGCCCACTCAGCGGCAGCAGCATCCAGTTCCTCAGTAAGGCAAGCGACGACCCCCTGAAGCCATCCTCAACCTTCTTCAGATCATCCCGCTCAGTGAGAATGGCGTCATGGACCTTGTTGATCTCCCTCATCTTCTTCCTCCAGTCCACCATCTTGAGCTATAAAGAGTGGAAGTCCTCTTGGAGCCCGTTATGATAAGTCACAACCTATCAATAAAAATTCTAATGTAAGTAAACAGGAAAAAGCAAAGGAAAGAGTAAAGAAAAAAAACCAAGGAATAAGCTTAGTAGGAAAAGCTACATGCATCAAGCTGTGACTAAGGACAATGACCTTGTCGTTAACAAACATCTAACGGAGAGGAAATGTGTCCACATTAGACTTGTTCCCCTTCATGATGATGTGTGAAGAACGGGGATCCTTCAAGAAGCTGACAGAAGCCGGGTTAAGCGGAGCCACTGTATACCGCCGCCACCTCCACACGTCAGGCTCTTCGGGCCTCCCTTGAGAACTGACAAAAGATGAGGGAGCAGACCTCTGAGCTGGAGGAGGGGGTGGAGAAGCTTCTTCCTGCGCTGAAATATCCTCAATTGCGGGACCAGGAGGATCGATTGTCAAGCATGTCACAAGTAGTGCCAGCAGCTTCCTTTCTCGGATGGACATCTCTCGCCGTCAACAATTGCCCATAGGCTGCTCCTTAGACTCTTCGACATCTCTAACTCTTCAGCGAGAGAACGAAACATCGTGTCTTTCTTCAACCTCTCGCTGCTCTGCCTCTCTATCTTCTTCTTCATCTTCTTCTTCCTACTCGACTCAATAGATTCCAAAGGGATGGATACTACCACGTGGCAGAAAGCAAGAATGTGGATGGCCTAGGGGATCTGTGAATTAGAGATGAGGGGGCAACAACTTCTGTTATGGGAACGGGGGCGTAGGCGATCTTGATTACTCTTCTCGGATGGAGAAGGTCTTTCAAGTCCCATTCTCGATAGTTGTAGGTAGCAGACATTCGCTCGACAACATCTCTGGGGATGAAGGACCTTTTGCTCAGGGTCTTATCAGCAAAAACAAAAAAGAGAAAAAAGGTCAGTATTAAAAAAATAAAATAAAAACCTGAAACTGGAGCTCTAGCTACTTACTGAAAGATCCACAGGTCCTGGGGACGATTCAACGGCCATCACTACCCCAGTTCCCGCTGATCAGGAGGGTCCCATCTCCCAGCTTTTTTTCCCTCTTGGGAGTTCCGTAACTAAACCTCCCTAACTCTCGTTAGGACGGGGAGCCAAATAATAAAACAACATTTCTTAATAATGTACGTATCACATATTTCATCTACACCTATGTTGAGGTTATGCCTCATGTTCAAAACTTATATCCTTAAGAGGATCATATACATACTAGGGGTATACGGAGAAGGGGCGAGGAAGAAAGTACTAAAGAATTCTTGGAAGAGAGGGGGAAAAGGGGAGCTTCAGCCCTAAAGCTATGTACATAGGAGCTAAAGTAATCTGGTAGGGAGATGACAATTAGAAAACTTTGGTATCCCTTCCCCGAAGGCGCGGATGACATCCAAAGGGAATGCATCTCTGCGACAGTCCATGAATCGGTTGAACTTGTCCTGGTTCCTAACTAAGGGGACAATGACATTAAACCATTTCTCTTCTCCTATGACTAACAAAAAATCCACTAAGAGATAAAAGATGACAAAAAGGAAAAAGGGAGTAAGAATGAAAGAGAGAAAACTTATAGAAAGGTAAAAGTGAAAAAGAAATGAGAAAGAGGATGACTTTAAATAGGGGTCGGATTTGAAAAGGAAATGCAATAAAGTTGACGGATTCAAAAAAGTGTAAAATGTAATTAATTCTGAAAAGTTGTGGCTTGGAAGGAGTGCAGCAGGCATATAGTGAACGAATGAAATGATGGCATCAGCCATCATTTACAATGGGCAAATAGCAAGGTGACAGCTGGAAAAAGGGAAAGAGGCGTGTCTTGGAATAATCTAAAACTCGCGCTTCATGCTAATAACTGAGAATGGAAGGTGAAACGGCACGGACAATAATTAAGAACGTGTCCTAAAAACTCATGCTTCACATTCCCAACGCCAATAATTGAGAACGGGCAGATGAACCGGCGCAGATAAGTGACAAAGTATCATACCCGAGGGGTGCGTCAGTAATAGTGGGAAATGAGGCAATGATGGTACACGTTTTCACTGTTTAATAATTACATATATACATTTTGTGTGTTATTAATGCTTTCAGGTCCCAATAAAGTGGCGAAAAGGTAAAACGTTGAACTAACTAATCCCCTACCAAGACTAATCCCCTACCAAGACTAATCCCCTACCAAGACACACGTGAAGTATTCACATTACACATCCACGAGTTAAAATTCGTTGATTGTAATGAGGGGCAAATGAACGAGTGAGAAATCCCTACTATGTCATGGGGATGGGGAAAATTCAATCAAGAGGCAACGAGAAGATCTATACTGTGTGAGAATGGGAAAAAGGAGATCAGGACCGTGAGATGGATCGTGTGGTTACAATTAATTCGGCGGTTGACAGATAAGAGAATATGGTAGTTAAAGGGAACATGCAAAGCATGGGAGCCCGCGCCTGACGAAGATCCTATAAGTATGGGAACGATCCTAGAGGCATGAGGAGGCTCCCAAAAATATAGGAAGAGGGTGTCCACAACTTAAATAAGGTCTATATATAAAGGATCATGTAATAAATGAGAGATCCAATTCAACTTAATTCAATCCAACGGAGAACACACCCAAAGCATTTATCTCTCTCTCCCTCTTTATAAATCTTACTCGTGTGGAGAAAAAATCCATTTTCAATGTTCATTTTCACCCACAGTATGTAGGCTCTGTTATACATAAATTCTAGAGTTCTTAAAATTGAAGTTGTTTGTTCAATGAATCTGTTTTTGAAACAAGTCTATCAAATAAGCCAAAATAAGGAACAAAATTACTTTCAACACAATTCAGAATATTACTATATTAATATTCTCTACATTTTACCTCTATTACATGAACACTCTATTACAATTTTTTTATTGTGCAAATGTACATTATCGTCATCAAGTAATAAATTTTTATATAAATAGAGTATCGTTCACATGATTGATTGATATTAATTATTGGAATTAACTAGACCTTAATTTTAATTGAGAATGATGAAAAAATGGGAGTTTTTGAATGAAAAATTGAACTAAAAAGATTAATGCTTTAAAAGAATAAATAATTCAAATATGTTTAGTTAAAAACTCTATAATTTTTTATTTCACCAAACCAAACATGCTCTAAATTCCAAAACTCAATCAATCAACGTTTAACAAATTATTGATAGTAAATTTTTCTAATGTAATTATCAATCTTTCTTAAGCATCAATAACAAAGAATCAAAAATGCTAATCTCACATCTCTGTCAAGAGTAAATAAATTGAAACTTCATGAAGCATAAGAAATTACAGTTGCTACACTAGATCCACAATTATCTCTAACTTATGAAATTCTAGCGGTGTTATAAACAAAGAGTAAATTTAATCATCACTTCTCAGTTTCAGAATTAAATCAAAAATCATGCAATAGTTGGTCAAAGGATCACAAACATTAAGAACAGATTATAACACTCAATAATACTGAATAAACATTGATTGAATTAAAAATCAAAATATATGAACAATCATGGTTTGACTACCTCGTAGCCCTAGATAAGAAATTCAGAACATACCAGAATAAAAGATATCCTAATAATATTCATGAACATAGAGGAAAAGAGAAAAAGAACTAGATTTGAGGATAAATTGAAGTTGAGATCTGTCTCCCGATTGGATCCGTCTTTGTTTCCTCTCCCAAAAGCTTTCTCATCTGCCTCTCACGTCCCAAAAGTCCTCTGAAAGACCTAACAAATTATACCCATACACTAGGGTTCGTAAGGATTGGATTGGAGCAAAGAAGTTGTAAAAAAAAATCTAAAATCGCACTAGCATCGCGATGGTGGGAGCGAGCATCACGACGCTGACCAATCTATCGCGCGCCAGGTAGAGTGGATGTTTCTCCCATAAAGGTGTACCGACATGAAGAGGTCTAACGACCGATGGTTATTCAATAAATAGTAGGTGTCTAGATTTACCTTCTCCAAGTTCTGCAATATCCACCCACAAACAACTATTCATATCATATGGGTGTTTGATTGCTTTAAAGAAATTAAAAATTACTCAATCATCTCGCACTCTCAGAATAAGTTCTCATTTTTACACATCAATGAGAGTTCTTCTCGTATCTAAATATGGTCTACTAAGAATAATTGGAATTTTTTAGTTTTCCTCCATGTCAAGAACAATAAAATCAGCTGGGAAGATAAATTTATCCACCTTTTTCAAAACAACCTTAATAATCCCCAATGAATATCTGATAGACTGATCAGCTAACTGTAAAGATACCGTCATGAGCTTAGCTTCTCCAAGACGTAAATTCTTGTAAACTAAATACGACATCAAGTTGATACCCGCCCCAAGATCAGATAAAGCCTTTTCAAAATATGAATTCCCAATGGTGCAAGGAATAGTAAAACTCTCAGGGTCCTTTAACTTCGGAGGCAATTTATTCTGTAAGATAGCACTACACTCCTTAGTAAGTGCAACTGTCTCATACTCTCTATCATTTTATTGTTTGATAGAATATCCTTCATGAATTTGACATAGCTCGATATTTGTTCCAAAGCATCAGCAAAAGTGATGTTTATATGTAGTTTTCTAAACACATCAAGAAACTTAAAAAATTGCTTGTTCAATTTTTATTTTTGGAATCGCTCAGGGTATGGAATAGGTGGAACATATGGTGGATGATTATCAAAAAAGAGCTTTGACTTAGGCTTGCCTTCCTTCTTTTCTGAGCTCTTGGCAAGATCATCCCTCATTGTCTCAGCTTCTGCTTCAATTGGATGTGAATTTTCAACAGTGGTTTTATGAGATTCTGCTAACTCCTTGGCACTACGAACAGTAATGACATTTACTTGTTCTTTTGGATTCTTCTCGATGTTGCTCGGTAGAGAATCTTGTGGTCTTTGATTTAGTATTTCTGACAGTTGACCAATTTGAAGCTCCAAATTTTGAATAGATACAGCTTGACTCTAAATACTTGTTTCTTGCCTCTAAAGAGTAGCATTTGTTCTGGCCATAAATTTAGTAGTGTTGACTGTGAGCTGGTAAGAACATATTCTAAAGTGAATTTAGGTTGTTGAGGTTGAAATTGAGGCTGAGCAGCAACTAGTGTATTCATCACATTATGACTGTTCTTCCAATAGAAATTTGGGTGTTGGATAATGGCTTATTCGGCCTACTGTAATTCTCAAGAAAATTAACATGTTCTAACTGAGAAGGAGCAAAAGGATTACTGGCTTGACATTCAGTACTAAAATGAGATCTATTGCATAAATTATAAACTTCTCGTGAAGCATGAATAACACTAGCATTGGCAGTGAAAGAGCTCAATTGCTTGGACAGTGTATCTACTTGATCAGTAAGAGCGGTAAGAGAATGGACTTCATAAGCTCCATGAATATTTCTTAATACGTTGCACTCAATTGTCCATTGATAGGCATTAGCAATCATTTCTTTAAGCAAAGCATAAGCCTCCTCATGTGTTTTGCCCATTAAAGCTCCTCTTGCTGCTGCATCCACTAGTGTCCTCGTTGAATTTTCCAAACCATTATAGAAATTTTAGACTTGTAGCCATCCAGGGAGTCCATGATGTGGGCATCCTCTCAACATCTCTTTAAACCTCTCCCAAGCTTCAAAAAGTTACCCCTATCATATTGCACAAAAGTAGAGATCTCGTTCCTCATATTGGCTGTGTTTAGATGGTGGAAAGAAATTAGCCAAAAACTTCTCATATGGTGATTGATCCAGCGGGTAAAGAGTTCAACCAACTCTTAGCCTTATCTCGAAGTGAAAATGAGAATAATCTCAACCGAATTGCATCAGTTGAGACATTGTTGTGCTTGAATGTCTTACAAATTTCGAGGAAAGTGGCTATGTGAACAGTTGGACCATCATTAGGCATGCCACTGAACTAATTTGTTTGTACCATGTGAATGATAGCCGGCTTAATCTCAAAATTATTGGTAGTAATAACAAGGCATTGAATGGCAGACGCGACCTCATTGACCACTGGCATAGCATAATCATGAATTGCCTGGTTATTTTGGTTGTTCACAATTTTAGCATTTTCTCTAGCGTCTTTCATGGTTTTTTGAGGTTTCTTAGAAGCTTCTCTCATCACTTTTCTATTACGACGACAAGTTCACTCAATTTCTAAATTTAGAGGAGTCAAATTTCTGCTTCTAAATTTTCTCATACACCTTATAAAACGCCTAAAAATTCAAAATAGTAAACAACCATAAATAAAAAAATTAAGACTCGAACTAAAATTAAATATATGTAACTATAATATTAATTAACAAAATCAATCCCCGGCAACGACGCCAAAAACTTGTTACAATTTTTCTATAGTGCAAGTATACACTATTCCCGCCAAGTAATAAATTGTTAAAAAAATAAAGTATCGTCCACAGGATTGATTGATATTAATTATCAGAATTAACTAGAACTTAATTCTAATTGAGAATGATGAAAAAAATGAGAGTTTTTAAATGAAAAATTTAACTAAAAAGATTAATACTTGATAAGAAAAAATAATTCAAATATGATTAGTCTAAAGCTCTAGGATTTTTTATTTCACCAAACCAAACATGCTCTAAATTCTAAAACTCAATCAATTGTGAACAAATTATTGATAGCAAATTTCTCTAATATAATTATCAATCTTTTTCAAGCATCGATAACAATGAATCAAAAATACTAATCTCACATCTCTGTCAAGATTAAATAAATTGAAACTCATGAAGCGTAAGAAATTACAATTGCTACACTAGATCCATAATTATCTCTATCTTATGAAATTCTAATGGTGTTATAAACAAAGAGTAAATCTAATCATCACTTCTCAGTCTCAGAATTAAATCCAAAATAATGCAATAGTTGGCCAAGCGATTACAAGCATTAAGAACATATTATAACACTCAATAATCCTAAATAAACATCGATTGAATTAAAAATCAAAATATATGAACAATCATGGTTTGGCTACGTCGTAGACCTAGATAAGAAATTTAGAACATACCAGAATAAGAAGATATCATAATAATATTCATGAACATAGAGGAAAAGAGAAGAAAAAACTAGATTTGAGGATGAATTGAAGTTGAGATCATCTCCCGATTGAATCCATCTTTGTTTCCTCTCCCAAAAACTTTCTCCTCTGCCTCTCACATCCCAAAAAGTACTCTAAAAGACCTAAAATAATATATTTATACACTAGGGTTTGTAAGGATTGGATTGAAGTAAAAAAATCACACAAAACAAATCTAGAATCGCATCAGCGTCTTAACGGTGGTGGCTAGCATCGCGACGCTGGCCAATCTATCACGCGCCCGCTGGGAAGCCAGCGCCTTGCTGCCAGCGTCACGGCGGTGGAAGGTAGCACCGCAACGCTGGCCATTGCCAAGATCCATCTTTTTCTCGTTTATCCACATTTTGTATCTTCCAAATCTTTCAAAATCAACCCAAATACATTTGAATATCTAACCTACAAGATGAAAACAAAAAATAAACATAAATCAATAGATAAAACTCAAAGAACCAATAAAATTAAAGTTAAGATTATCTAAAATATGAGTGTGAAATACACTTATCACACTCCCATAATTTAAGGGTAATTTTACCCCAATTGCATGAACACTCCCTTAATTAAGGGTAACTAGTAACACATAACTCTATGAGCAGTTAAGGTACAATTTCATGCTCAAAATGTCCACACATATATTTTTAAAAGAGACTTCAGACTAGTTTTTCATTCTTCTTTTGAAATTTATATGCTTATCAAGTATTATTTTTGTACCCATGGGTTTCAAGGCTTGTAAAAAAAATTATATTTTGTAGAGGTGTTAATGGTTCAGTTCAATAAATTTTTTTATGAAAGATAAAGTGGTTTGAAACGTCAATTTGACAATAATACTGAACCGAACCAAAACGTTCATGAAAAATGAACTGATCCCAATCAAACCAAAATTTTTGAGAATATGTAATGAACAAGTATTTGAGAATATGTAAAATATTTATTCGTTTTGAAAATCGTTGGATAAAAAATATATATATTCATTTAATGACATCTTGTTTATAATCTGGGGCGTAGCCACATGTCAAAGAGTAAGCTCAAGTCACCACAATCAGAAAAATATATTAATATTTTATTTAAATGTTTTTGGCATTTTTTTTTATTTTTGATCCACTGACTTAATTGTGAGCTTCTAAATTTCTTAAGCTTACTCTTTTATTTTCAATTTGAACAATAATAATTTTTTTAACCCCTAAGCTAAAATCCCTAAAAATTCTCAAATCCCCATTTCTAATTACTCAATTCTCACCCAACCTCCCCGATCCCGAGCAGCTGATGGCTGCAACCGTAAATTGATGGCCACTGTTAAGTCGTTGACGTCGACAATCACTTACCGTCAGTGTAGGTTTAAGTCTCTCTTTTTATCTTTGTCTCTTTATATCTCTTTCTCTGTGTGTGTTTGTTCTGGATCTCAATCTCTCTCTCACTCATATACATGTGCGTATGTATATATATTTGAATTTTCAAATAAAATATATCATAAATAAAAATAGAAGTGAAACTGCTGTCCTGATAACATAGTTTTAGTTTTAATTGATTACTTGTGTTTTGGACCAAATTTTGGGTTTAGAATTAAGAATTTAAATAACGTGCAGATATCTTAAATCAATTAAACTTCCTTTTTTCTATTTCAATTATATAAGACTTTTTTAATAAATAAATAAAATATGAATCTCTCCTCTACAAATTTTTATAAACAATGATCTAGCATGAACGTCTCAATCCATGGCACCTAGGAGTCTGTAGAGATATGGAGGATACACAATTACTCAGCATATCCCAATTTATTCGGCCTAATTCTATAAAGTCTACTAACCAAGAAAATTACACTGTATTAGTATCCCACTTAGAAGCACAACTGACAGAGTACATGGTCACACCTTTAAATATAAATTTTAATAAAAAATATGTTGAAAGGAATTAAAATTTATATACAGATATTGATTTTAGAGCCTCCCTATACTATAGTCTCCCTAGTCTTTTGTTGTTATGTTCTCCTTGTATAAAGAAAATACAGATATAAATTTGCGAATGAACAGTAAGATCAAGAAGTCTAAAATTCAATACAATAACTCAATTTTATCATTAAACTTAACATTTTTAATCTTCATGTGATTCTAAAATAAACACGTCATTAATGAAAATAGAATCACACATTGAGAGAGATTTTTATTTGTAATTTCTGAAAGGAACACTTAAAGAGACTATAGCACTGTGAAATTGGAGCTCTTTTGTGAACTTTGAATTAGATATGTTTGACGTTTGACCTTCTTTTCTTATACCACTTTGAGAATATTCTATTAGTTGGGCTCTACCTGTAATGGAATGTTTTCCTTGCCTTAGAAAAATTACGATAATAATATGAAAGAAGAGAGAAAAATAATGCTCTTGATAAAAATTTGTTAGGTTTGTATTGATTTTCTTTGTTTACATTGAGCCTGTATTTATAGGCTTTTATATGATATTGGTGAATTAATTTAAGGAAGAAAATTCTCTCCATCTTCGAAAAATAGCTACACTTCTTCTATATTTTTGGTAAGATGATCATGTTCGTGGGATCATTTCCATGTTTGTGAGATTTTTCATGAACGTGGTTTCAAATCAAGCTTGTTTCCCTTAACTTCCACATTGGTCATGTTTCCTTATAACTGCCGAATTGATCATGGCCATTTGATCCAGTTTATGGCTCTGGTCCTTTCCTTCCTGTTCTGCCACAGTGTTGATCTCTTCATTCTCTCTTGATTGGTTCTCCCTTGTATACGTGGCATGTTGGGTGTTTTATGTCTGCTCATTGCCCTCCATTACATTCAATGAAATTTTAATCATTGAAGTGTAATGATGTCGTTCCACATATGCCATAATTAGGGAATTAAGTATTCGGGATCCTTGCTCTCTTTTAGTCGTGCTTTGAAACTTGCGCGCATTAATGATTTACAGAATACACATGATTTAATTGAACATACATCTGTGAAGAGTGTACAGTTTTTGTCCTCTCTCTTGCTTTTGCTGAATTGTTCCTCGAAAACCGATGTTTCATCATTGCTTTTCGTCGTTTCATCTTCCCGCTTTCAGTTTCTGACATAGGGCATATACATTAAATCTTCTGTCTGGTATGACACGACTTTTATTTCTTTTTTTCTTTACTAGGTGTCATTTTCCTATTCACCTGTTTCAAAATATGGTTTATACCATCATTTCCCTTACTGTCATTGAACGCCAATGACACGCCTTTCCACTCACACATTTTCAAAATAAGCCACACTTTACCCTCTTTTCAAATTCGTTAATTCCATTTCTTCTTCAAGTCCGTAGTCTACATAAGGCCCTCGTCTGCTACGTTCCTTCTCTACTTTCACCTTACCTTCTATAAGTTTCTTCTTCACCATTTTTACTCTCCTCTTATTCTCTATAATTTTCTTTTCTAGTGGGTTATTTCTCTTAACCATGGAAGACGATGGAGAGTTTAAGGTTACTGATCCCCTAGTTATAAACCAATATGAGTTCAACTATTTCATCGACCGTTATCGAGATGCATTCCCTACGGATGTAATCTGTGCCTTTTAAGACGAGATGCCTAAATCTTTTGACTGTCACCCTCCGTACCAGATTACCTTTACCCAATGTACATAGCTTTGGGATTAAATTTCATTTTCCCCTTGTTTTCGAGAATTCTTTAGCACCTTCAATCTTCCCCCTCCCAGTTTACTCATAGTATGTATAGAGCCTTTTTAAGAATAGAAGTTTTGAATAGGAGGCATAACCTCATCAAGAAATATGGAATTTCTTACTACTTGGCTCCTTAACCTAGTGAAAGCAGAAGGGCCTTGATTACGGATATCTAGAGATGGGATGAAGGATGGGAGAACGACACTCTTTTGATCGGTGACAACTAGAGCGGTGATGGCCGCTTGATAGTCCCCAAAACCTGGGGATCTTTCAGTAAGTAGCCGGAGCTCTGTTTCCGCGATCTTTTTCTTCTTCTTGTTTTTTTAATACTGACCTTCTAATTTCTTTCATATTTGTAGATAATAACTTGAACAAGAGGTCTTTCGTGGCCAAGGACATCGTTAAACGGTTATCTGCAGCTTATGACTGCTAAGAACGGGATTGGCGCAACCTCATTGATCCAAGTAAGGAGATCAACATCACTTACGTCCCTTCCCCCGTTCCCGTAGTCGAGGCTTCCGGTCCTTCCTCTTCGACTTCTCATATCCCAAGGGTCATACATGTTCTTTATTTCCTTCCCATTGACGTTTCTAGTCCCTCACTGTCCGCTGATTCTGAGCAAGAGCAAGAAGAGCAGCGAGAGGAAGAAGAACAAGATGTTCTAGAATTTTTTCGACGAGTTAGACATGTTGAGGCATCTACAGAGCTCTCTTTAGGGGTCAGTTGACGACGAGTGAAACGTTTGTCAGAGAACCAAAGCTCTTGGCACACCATGGGATGCCCCTGCTCCTATCACGCCTCTATCTCCCTTTCCTACTGCCAACACTCCACCCTCGACTACTCTTGGTGATCCTCCTGCTCCCATAGTTGAGGACGCTTCAGTACGGGAAGATTCTTCTCCGCTTCCTCCCCCGTCTACTAAGAGGTCCGCTTCTTCATCGTCTGCTGGTTCCTAAGGGAGGTATGAAGATCCTACTTTGTGGAAGTGGAGGCGGTACACTATAGCACCTCTAATTCCTACTTCCATCAGCTTCATGAATGATCCCCACTCTTCCCATATCGTATGGAAGGGGATGCATTCCGACATAGACGCGACCGTTGTCCATCACATGTCCGTCAATGACCAGTTCATCGGCCCTAGTCATGGCTTGATGCAGGTAATTCTTTTTCCTTAGCATATTTCTTTCTTTCATTTTCTTCCACTTTTTAACACTTATAAATTTTCTTTCTACGAGGTGGTTCACCACAATGGACTTCAGGAGTACTTCTACTCTCTAGTGCAGGAGATGGCAGGCTGAAAGAGGAATACAACAAGATCTTCAATAATCTTCTTGCTAAGACGGATGCTTTAAAGAAGACTGAGATTGAACTTCAGGGAGTCATCGCGCGGCTTATAGTCGCCGCCGCAAAATGGTCAAAGCTCGAGAACTCTTTGAGGGAGTCAGAGAAAGATTTTGTCATCACCGGCGAGAGCTTAACTCTTGTTAAGGAAAATCTGGCCGTTGCTGGGGAAATGTTGATGACTGCAGAATGGGAAATCCAGATTGAAGCCGAGTACCAGGCCTTACTCAATAAGGTTGAGGGAATGGCTTATAGTCTTGGTTACAAGGATGACCAAGCCAACAAAACTCCCCGCATGCCTCTTCGCAATGATCTCCCTGAGGGTTCTTTAGAGATCAACGCTTCAAGAGAAGACCCGCTTCTATCTTTTAGTTCTTCGAATCATCCACTTTCACAAAGTTCATTTTTTGCACAGTTCCTTCCTTGATCTGTTTCGGAGTTTTTTGGTTTTTCTTCTATCTCCTCCTTTCGCCCGCTATAAAAGACATTTCTCATCTCTTGGTTCATTTTGAGAGTAGGACTTATGAACTGCCTCTCTCAAGAACTTACACCCTTAGTTCTTTTTTAGAGTAAGACTTATGAACTACCTCTCCCAAGGACATACACTCTTAGTTCCTTCTGAGAGTAGGACGTATGAACTACCCCTCCTAAGGACTTACATGCTTTGTTCCTTCTAGGAGAAGTACCTATGAACTGCCCATCCCAATGACTTTTGCCCTTATTTTTGTTCCTACTCTAAAAGAGAGAGAGAGAGATAGCTAACACCAAGATTTTTTACGTGGAAAACCCTTACGGGAAAAAGTCACGAGAAAATATTAACTATAATGTGTTTTACAACGTTAAATGAAGTGCTTCTTTAAATGAACTGCATTCCACGGTTTGGTAAGTCCACTTTCCGTTTTCATATGATGGTGTCCGCTTCCACCTACTCCACTGATGATGTATGGCCATTCCCATGTTAGTTCGAGCTTTTCTTCTATCTGAAAGACTTTTCTTAAGACCATATCTCCTTTCTGAAATTCATATTTCTGTACTCTTTTTTCTGAAAGTAAGACTTCATTTTTTAGTTGTAATGGGCCATTCGGATTAGGGCTGCTTCTCTTCGTTCTTCTAGTTGATCGAGGCTTCTTCTGAGGAGTTCCTCATTCTGTTGTTCATCCAGCGCAGATCTCACAGTGGGGCTCCTAATTTTAACAGGAATCACCACTTTCGCTCCAAATGTTAAAGTGAATGAGATTTCTCCCGTTTCTCTAGGAGTAGTTCTGTATGCCCATAACACTGTCGGTAGTTCGCCTACCATTTTCCCTTTCGCTGACTCCAAACATTTGTTTAGATCGTCAAGTATGATTCAGTTTGACCTTTATTCTTGCTCGTTTCCCTGTGAATAATATGTAGTAGAGAATCGATTAGTAATCTTCAGTCCTACGTAGAAATCCTTTGCCATTTTTCCTGTGAACTGAAGTCCGCTATCTAAAATGAGTATCTTTTGCTAGGATCGGTTGGTTTTAAAATTAATTAAAAATAAGTTTGAACCACGAACAGTTCATGGGCGGAATATCAAAAGTTTTTTCAATTAACTTATTTAATCAAATTAAATAACTTAAAACCAAACAACATGCGATTATGCATATACGACATTAAACGAGAAGATAAGGTTAAAAAAATTCACATATACCTTGTATAAGAGAATTTCTGAACTAGGAGAATTCCTTTGAGTGTTCTGAGTGTTCTTCAAGTTTCGAGATCCGAATCACGCACTTGAACTCCAAGAATAATTTGTGAATTTCGTCCACCAACAACCACTCGTTAATTTAATAAATATATCTCACGAGAATTTTGTGTAGGAATTTGAGTTTGAACTCTCAAAACGATTGAAAAAGAAAAATAAATAATTCTCTCCTTCAATTTAATTTTCAACGGCAACAGGGAGGGAGAGGAAAACATTTTTTTCTCTCTTGCTTTGTTGACAAGCAAGTGTATCTCATCTCATATCCATCTACAATCAAATTGCTATTAGATATTGATAAAATGTGATTTTTGATATTTATAAATATACTTATATTTTTTAAATTTCCAAAAATTCACCCCATATATTCATAATTGCCGAAAATTGCAATATTCCCTAGAGTTTGAGTTGTACTGAGATTCATCAATCAAATTGATAGATTTAATTGATCATTATTAATTAGTTAATTTATTTATTTTTATTCACTAATTATCCAATATTAGAAAATAATAAACTAATTAACTTTAATACATATGATCACACTTAACTAATTAAGTGACATCACCCATCACATATAGGTGTAGGAAATATGCCTTACCACCAAAACACATTTTGATCCAATTTACTTCGTTTCTTTATTACTGACCTATTTAATCATGACATCGTACGACTCTATTATAGGTTTGATGTCGAATCAACTCTCGATTCATGTGCGCTACGTTTTCTATTGGTGTAAATAAACTCTATTTATTTTCACGGTCCACATAATATTTTAACACAATACCCATCATGAATTGGCGGGCAATATTTTAACACAATACCCACGTAACTCCAATTTAATTGAATTACAATCCTAACAGCCGAGGTATTGCCCGCCAATTCGAACTCACTCATTTAACATATCAAAGATTACAACTAACTAAAACAAGCTACGTATTCACCTCATGACTAAGGTAATTATGAAAATACCCTTATGGTGTAACAATTAGATTTAGAGCTTGGTAAACGGTTTTACGCTCTACACAAATTTGTTACCGGTTTATTGAACATGTTTATAACATGTCTAGGTTAACCGTTTGAGTCTCCACTCCCATGCCCCAAGACTGGCATCCATTGTTTCAGCCTAACAGTCGTAATCGGATTTGATTGTCCAGTGGACCCTAAGACTGTGAATATCGTTATGAACTTTCTCAGAAGAGTTCCTCTGCAGACGCATTTGTCTTCGCTCTTCGTTCGTTGATGAAAGTTTCAGGACTTGAATAATTTATAAACACACTTTAATTTAAAATAAAAATTTCAATTTATTCATAAGAATTCAATAATACTAATGTCTGTGAAATAACTAAATACAATTAAATAGTTACTACACGCTACTTTATGGACATATTCTAACATCTTTGATATCCTGATTTTGTATATTATGTTCTTCCACAAGAACTGTTTCACATCTTCTTCCCGTATTCTCGTGAAACCTTCAGCCTCGATCCATTTGTTGAAGTTGTCTGTAGCTACTAACAAGAAGCATTTCTGGGTCAGTGCCATTAGAAGTGGACCAACAATGTCAAGTGCCCACTGCATGAAAGGTCACTGACTTATTACTGCTTTTAGTTCACCGGAAGCCATCTTAGTGGTTGGAGTGAAATGTTGACCATTGTCACTGCTCTTCACATATTGTTTGGCATCTTGGTGCATCACAGGCCAATGATACCTTTCATTTAGGACTTTGTGGCCTAACGACCCTCCTCTAGTGTGGTTACCTCATATTCTGTCATAGATTTCAGGTAAAACATAGCGTGCCTCTTTTTCCTTTAAGCATTTTAAGTAGGGACATGTAAAAGATTTTCTATATAGTAGTCTATTTATTAAAGTGTACCTGGCGCTCTGTTGCTGCACTTTTTTCGCAAGGAGCTTGTCTTCTGGAAGTGTTTCCTTCTTTAGATAGCGGATCATGCATCTTGCAAGCTCGACTCCCTTTCAACCTCCACATCAGCTACGTTGTTCCACGGGTGCGAGACACTTGGTTTTTCCAGAAATTCCACACGGACGTTTCTCTTATACGAGAATTGCAATGACGACCCCAAATTCGCCAATGCATCTGCGTGTCCATTTTTAGTTCTTGGGATCTTTTAGATCTTGTAGTTTTTCAACGTGCCTAGTAGGTTTTTTGCCCGTCGTAGATAGCTGGCCATTCTTCCAGCTTCAGCCAGATATTCTCCGGTGACTTGTTTCACAATCAGCATAGAATCTCAGAATAATTTTACATAGGTTACCTCATATTCTCGTAGTAAAGATATTCCCACAATAAGTGCCTCATATTCCGCTTCATTGTTCGATGCATTGAACCCGAATAAGATAAGTGCCTCATATTCCGCTTCATGGATTTTAGGTAAAACATAGCGTGCCTCTTTTTCCTTTAAGAATTTTAAGTACGGACCTGTAAAAGATTTTCTATATGGTAGTCCATTTATTAAAGTGTACCTGGTGCTCTGCTGCTACACTTTTCTCGCAAGGAGCTTGTCTTCTGGAAGTGTTTCCTTCTCTAGATAGCGGATCACGTCATCTTGCAAGCTTGGCTCCTTTACAACCTCCACATCAGCTACGTTGTTCCACGAGTGCGAGACACTTGGTTTTTCCAAAAATTCCACAGGGACGTTTCTCTTGTACGGGAATTGCAATGACGACCCCAAGTTTGCCAATGCATCTGTGTGTCCATTTTTAGTTCTTGGGATCTTTTAGATCTTGTAGTTTTTCAACGTGCCTAGTAGGTCTTTCGCCCGTCATAGATAGCTCACCATTCTTTTGTCTTCAGCCAGATATTCTCCGGTGACCTATTTCATAATCAGCATAAAATCTCAGAATATTTTTACATATGTTACCTCATATTCTCGTAGTAAAGATATTGCCACAATAAGTGCCTCATATTCCGCTTTAATTGATCGATGCACTGAACTCCAAGGAGATAAGTGCCTCATATTCCGCTTCATGAATTTCAGGTAAAACATAGCGTGCCTCTTTTTCTTTTAAGCATTTTAAGTACGAACCTGTAAAAGATTTTCTATATAGTAGTCCATTTGTTAAAGTGTACCTGGCGCTCTACTGCTGCACTTTTTTCGCAAGGAGCTTGTCTTCTGGAAGTGTTTCCTTCTCTAGATAGCGGATCATGTCATCTTTCAAGCTTGCTTCCCTTTCCACCTCCACATCAGCTACGTTGTTCCACGGGTGCGAGACACTTGGTTTTTCCAAAAATTCCACAAGGACGTTTCTCTTGTACGGGAAATTACAATGACGACCCCAAATTCGCTAATGCATCTGCATGTCCGTTTTTAGTTCTTAGGATCTTTTAGATTTTGTAGTTTTTCAACGTGCCTAGTAGGTCTTTCGCACGTCGTAGATAGCTCACCATTCTTTCATCTTCTGCCAAGCATTCTCCTGTGACCTGTTTCACAATCATCATAGAATCTCAAAATATATTTACATATGTGAACTCATATTCTCGTAGTGAATATATTCCCACAATAACTTCCTCATATTCCACTTCATTGCTTGATGCATTGAACCCAAATGAGATAGAATGTTCCAGCATTTCTCCAAATGGGGTTTGCACCACTACCCTTGCACCCGCTCCTTTGTTGTTTGAAGCACCATCGACATATAATTTCTAAGGTCCGTTCTTAACCTTCCCATGAGATTCCTGGTCAGTTTTTTCATCGGTGAAGTCCGTAACAAAATCTGCCAATACTTGCCCTTTGATGGAAGTTCTAGGTTCATAGTTTATTTCATACTAGCTCAACTCGATTGACCACTTCTCCATCCTTCCGCTCACCTCTAGAGAGTGCAACAGACTTTTAACAGGTGAGTCAGTGAACACTTTAACACTATTTACCTAAAAGTATGGTCTAAGTTTTCTTGCAGCAGTCACAATTACCAATACTAACTTTTCCATTCGTTTGTACCTTGTCTCAGCCGCTATCAGACTCTTGCTTACAAAATACATGGGTTTTTACTTTCCTCTCTCCTCCCTAATGAGTACGGCGCTGACGGATACTTCAGAAATGGCAACGTCATAGGAGTTGTTCACCCGGTACCGATTTTGAGATCAGAGGGGGAGTTGTCAAATACTCATTAATCCTTCCGAGAGCTTCCTCACATTCTTCGTTCTATCCGTTCATGTATGTCTTTCTTAACTTTTTAAAGAATTTTTTACACTTGTTTGTAGACTTGGAAATGAATCTGTTCATGGCAGCTAGTCTTCCCGTCAACCCCTGTATTTCTTTCTAGTTCTTTGGAGATTTCAACTCCATGATTGCCTTTACTAGGACTGGATTCACTTCTATCCCTCACTGCGTCACCATGTGAGTGAGGAAACTTCTAGCAGCTACCCCAAATGTTCATTTTTTCAGATTCAATTTCATGGAATTTCTCCTTAAGACTGAAAAGGCTTCTTCAAGATTCCGAATATGGTCTCCTCGTTCCCTACTTTTGAACAGCATGTTGTCTACGTAGACTTCCACGTTTCTTCTAATCTGTCCATAAAAGACTGTATTCACAATCCTTTGATAAGTTGCTCGTCCATTATTTAAGCCAAAAGGCATAACCTTATAACATTAGATACCATATTCTGTAATGAAAGAAATCTTTACCTGATCGGGTTGGAACATTTTCACCTGATTGTATCTGGAGTATGCGTCAATGAAGCTGAGAAGTTCGTGTCCCAAAGTTGCATCGACCATTTGATCTATCCTTAGAAGTGGATATTTACTTTTGGGCTGACTTCATTTAAGTTAGTAAAGTCCATATAAATTCTCCATTTGCCATTTCTCTTACTCATCATTAACATATTGGCCAGTCACTCTCGGTAACCGAGATCCTGAATGAAACCAGCTGCTAGGAGCCTCACGAATTCTTCTTCAATTACCTTATTCCATTCTGGGGCAAAGCTCAGTTTCCATTTTAGGGCAAAGCTCAGTTTCCGTTCCTCGGGAATACAAGGAAAGTCTCGCGCCGTCGTCATGAATACATACTTGTTTTTCCATAGGAAGTCTATCAATCTCTCTTTTTCTTCTTTCTTGAGGCTTGTACCGATGTTTATCATTTTTTGCGCTCCTTCTTCTAGGCACATAAGTTCTGTTTTATCTCCTGCATCGTATCTCAGGCCATCTTTCCCATCTTCCTGTGATTGATATTGCTCTGCGGGCTACTTTCCTTCTGCCTTTTCTAAGACCTTTTTCCTTGTAGACTTTAATGCGGTTACGGAATAGATGTGGACAGCAGCTTGATCTCTTCTTATTGTCTTAATTCCCATAAGTCATGGATACTTCGGTACTTGGTAGAAATTCGAGGGCATAGCTTTCATCTTGTAGAGCCAGGTCCTTTCTAGGATAGTATTGTACAAGGACGACGTGTTCAGGATCATGAACTCAGTCATGTTGATAAAGGGTTCCACATTCAGTAGGAGGACGAGGGTCCCTTTCAAGTAGATAATGGCTCCGCTGAAGTCTATCAGCGGCTGTGAAGTTCCTTGTAGCTTCTGCTATCCCGTTGACATTTTCTCAAAGGTTGCCTGATATAGAATGTTCACGGTGCTCTCGTCGTCGACCAAGAATCTTCTCAGTAAGCAGTTTCCAACTTGTATTGAGATGATAAGAGCATCGTTGTGATACCCATCATGCTCTAAATCTTGGGGATATTCGCTGACACTCGAGGGTCCTTCTAGACGTTTCTCTAGCGTCGGCTTCTTATAATATATCTTTCTTTCTTTCCTAGTAGTCCCTTCTTGTTCTGTCAGCATGATAATTGTGTCGACTATACAGATAGGATATTTCCCTCATCACGCTTGTCTTCACCGTGGTCATCTTTTTCAACTTGCCACTCCTGCTCCTCCTTTTACACAAACTGGTGTAAATATCCATCTTTAATCAGCTCATCAATGCAGTCTTCGAGTTGGAAGCAGTCCCTTGTGTAATTCCCGCTGCTCTTATGAAAAGAGCAGTACTTGTCATTATCTTTGTAATGTGGCTCTTTGCGAGCAGGGTTGGTCTCTTCAGCCAAGTTTTATCTTTGATCATGTCTAGGATTTGGTTTACTAGGATTGTCAACGGCGTGTAAACCTTGTCCTGAGGGCGTACCCTGTCTGAATATCTCCTTCGGTACTCCATCTTTTCCCGTTTGTTGTCGTTTCTTTCATCGTCTCTTTCTATCCTATTGAATCTTTTCTCTTCAGATCTCGAACTCTGCTCCCTCTCTCCCATATTTTGTCCAGCTGCTTTCAGTAGGCTTCTTTTCTCCTCCTCTAGAGTAATATAAGCTTGTGCATGTTGAAAATTTTCCGCCATGGATAGTGGTTTCATCTTGGATATGTCTTCAACAAGGGTGAGTTCGGATCCATCCCCAACCTGAAGGCTAATCTGGTAACCCGATCATCATAATTTTTTACTTTTGCCATTTCGCCCTTAAATTTGTGGGTGTATTCCCGTAGTGACTCTCCTTTCTTGGTGAAAATTTTCAAGAGATACTCTGTGTCTTCCATTACCGCTCGATAGGTGGAATACTGTTATAAAATGATAGAGGACATAACAGTAAAATTAGTAATCGGATGCACAGGGAGGGAATGATACCATTTCAGAGTCGTCATGTCTAGGCCGGTAATGAACATCCTACGCATCAGTTTATCTTCATGTTGATATAGCACCATTATATGTCTGAAATGTCAAAGGTGATCTTCAGGATCCGATTTCCCTTCGTAGCATTTAAACTTGAGGGCCACAGACTTTTTGGGCATGGGAGCTGTCAAGATTTTTGGGTGAGGGACTCGAGCTCGGTCTTGCCCGTACTCCTCAAGTTTCTCATCTCCATCACCTTTTCATTCTTGTAATTCCTCCACAACTTCATTTGTTATGACCCGGAACTGACGAACTTCTCTCGTAGCCTCTTTTATGTGGTTCTGAGATTGGATTTCTTCGTCTTCTCATGGTACGCTTCTAATGTTCTCGTGATTCTCCTATCTTATGTCTTGTCTATTATCCCCTGAATGGATTTCGCATTCCTCCTTATTCGCCTTTAACTGACTTTAGTACGTGTCAGTGCCATCTGTTGCTGAAGCGTGGCAATGTGGTCGTGCACAGTCTGTCATGCACAGTGTAGTGCCTCCATATTCCACCATTCCATCTCTTGCATCCCGTTTAGAATTGTCTGCAGAATCTCTGTTGGCAGAGTTGGTTGATCTACTTGATCGTCTCCATTTCTGGTTCTCTCGCCTTCATTCAAGGCCGTGTTCGATTTTGTTCTAGGAATGTTTAGTGTTTTTTAGGGTGGGTTTCTTGAGATTTTTCTCTCTCATCTCAATGAAAGTACCAAAATGTAAAGAATTTTTTTCCTTACGTTAGAAAAATTATGACAATAATATGAAAGAAGAGAAAAAAAATAATGTTCTTGGTAAAAACTTGCTAGGTTTGTATTGATTTTCTTTGTTTTCATTGAGCCTATATTTATAGGCTTTCACAATATATTGGTGAATAATCTAAGGAGGGAAATTCCTTCCATCTTCTCGAAAAACAATGACACGTACTCTATATTTATTGGTAATATGGTCATGTTTGTGGGATCATTTCTATGTTTGTGAGATTTTTCTTGAATGTGGTCTCAAATCAAACTTGTTTCCCTTAACTGCCATACTGGTCGTGTTTCCTTATAACTAGTGAATTGATCATGGCCGTCTGATCCTTTCTACGGCTCTGATCCTTTCATTCCCATTCTTCCATGGTGTTGATCTCATCATTCTCTCTTGATTGGTTCTCCCTTGTATACATGACATGTTGGGTATTTTATGTTTGCTCACTACCCATGTCATATTTGGAAGCATTGAAGTGAAAGTTACTCATGCGTAATTCTTGTTGGGGGATTTCAATAGTCTTTAAAGATGATTTTTTTATACCGAACGAACCGAACTCAATAAAAAATGATCAGTTTGGTCAGTTTTTTACGTAGATTTGGTTCAGTTCGCTTCGCTGAAATAAAAAAACTTAAGCTTTGGTTTGATTTGAAATTTCAGCAGTTTTTTAATCGAACCGAACATAACCTTTAGTTTTCTATTTTATATATATAACTTGAATTATAGAGAAAATTGATAAGAATGAATCCAATGTATTAATTCTGTCAAAGATGATTACACTTACAAGAGAATCAATCAACCAATATATATACACGAATAAGAATGAATAAATCTATTATACTAGCTGCCAAAGAATAAGAGAATAAAAGTTATTATGGAGGTTTTTCCCATGCAGAGATAGAACTTCACGTGTATGGTAATGAAGGCAAATCTAAGGTCATCATGTGATTAGTTGAGAGAGTTCCAATGAGTTTGTGCTCAGTTGGAAAGTTATTAGACACATAGGCCATGCTTTGGCCAATGTAGAGTTGTCTCTTCAGTTCTGATTTTGCATTGTGAGGGAATTGTTTAGCTGGAAAGTCAGTCTTATTGGCAGCATCTAATTTTTCCAAGTGTACACTCGGCTTAACAGTCCCCCCTAAGCGAAAAGATGGTGGCAGCACTTTGAGCTTGAAACTTAGAGCTTGGGAAGAGGTAGGGGCCAAAGGCATTGTAAGTATATCAGCAATTTGTGAGGCTGATGGTACATAACTAACCTCTATTGCTTTGGACAGTAGCTTCTCTCAAATGAAATGAACATCTAGCTCAATATTTTTTGTTCAAGAATGAAACACAGGATTAGAAGCCAAGGATATTGCACTTTAATTATCACACCAAATGATTGGTGTTGAGGGCACTGGAAGTCTATGTTCACCAAACAATGAACTGAGCCACATGATTTCACTGAAAGCCAAAGTAAGGGCCCTATACTCAATCTATGCACTGGATCTTGCTACCACAACTTACTTTCTTGAGCTCCAAGTGATGAGATTTCCTCCTAGGAGAGAGAGACAGAGAGGGAGAGAGTGTGAGAGACAGACAGAGAAAGATAGCCAGAGAGAGACAGAGAGAGAGAGGCATAGAGTGATTGCTTACTTTTACCAACTTGAGTTATATGCATATGCTTACCGTTACCAACCATAACCTTAGCTTTACCACTGTAGTCACATTTGACGGAGAGATTTGTTAAGTCAGAGGTAATGTGGTGACTAGCTCCACTGTCTAAATACCAAGCATTATCTTCAGAGTAGCTTGTGGAGGCTGTGAAAGCACTTGGAGATCCATGATTGTTCCCATGACCAGATTTGTAAGGATGAGGTATTTGAGAGGTGGTCTGGGGAGTTTCATTGGGTTGAAAGTTTGGATCAAACATGTTGTAGCAGGTTGAAGCAAAGTGCCCAGGTCTTCTACATGTTAGGCACATAGGTCTGTTTCCATTTCTCCCTCTCCCTCTTCCCCTTCCTCTGAAATTTCCACCATTACCTCTTTGTCCAGGTTAACCATGTTGGATCGGGTTTAAAATTTGAAAAAAAATTAGTAAACCACAAACGATTCGTGGGTGGAATATAAAAAAATTTCAAAAATAAATATTTAATCAAATTAAATACAAAACCATTCAACGATCATACATATTCAGATAAACGTATCGAGAAGGGGTAGAAATAATTTTATACATTTTCTTGAAATGGAGAATTACTGAATTCGCGGGATCCAACTAATTGTCTCGTGTTCTTCGTTCTTGAGATACGTAGAATTTCAATTGATCTTCACTCCAACAACCACTCGTAGGATTCAGAAGTATATCTCGTAAGGATGTTGTTAGGAAAAGAGTGTGGGCTCTCTAAACAACTAAGAAAGAAACAACATTTTTTTCTTCTTCCTCTTGGTTTTCGGCTGCAACTATAGGGAGGAGTGAGAGAAACTCTTTTCTGCTCTATCTATCACTTCGCTTAGCTTAGGATTAGGTTTGCAACCTTTTTATATTAATTCCATAATTTACTCATACACCCCTATATGATAAAACCGAATTTACCTCCCTTGCACTGCAATCTGCGATTTTTACATCTCCCCTAGAGCCAAGACTGTCACCAAATTCATCAATTTAAATTGATAAATTAAATTGACTCATATCAATTTATCAATTAATTTCTTTTATTTACTACTTATCTAATAATTAAAAAAAATAACAATTAATTAATTTAAACATTAATTTTGACTTTTACAAATTTAATGATGACACCCATGACATATGGGTTGGGGAAGTGTACCTTGGTCCAAAATATGTTTTTGGTCCAATTGAAGTTATTTTTCATTCCAGTCCTTATGAGCTACTTCTGATCGAATGGAATCACATAAATAAAGCTATAAGATTGAGATACCCAGCTAACTTATCTCCATAAATTCTTAACCTATTTAATTCTGACATCGTACGACTCCACTATAGGTCTGATGCCAAATCAAGTCCTGATTCATGCTTGTTACATTTTCTGTTGTTGCAAATAAACATTTATATTTCACGATCCACTGGATATTTTATGATGTTACCCTTTGTGAATATCAGTAACAAGAGCATGATGTAAAATTATCATTTTACCCCTCTAGTTATTATTTCCTTAACTTCTTTATTGACTATGAATAAGAAAGACATATCAGTGAAGTGTCTTGTACAGTTCGCAATGTCTTATTCAATGACTCATGTCATCGAATACCAGGCTCAGTTTATTTATTCATACACTTATTAATAAAGTATAATGTGATATTGTTACTTTTGCAATCTTACCATGAATTTCATATATGTAAATTATGCAACTCCAACATAATTAAATCACGATACCAACAACCAAGGTATTGTCCATCAATTTGAATTCACTCCTTTCACGTATAAAAGATCGCAAGTAACTAGGTTAAATTTCATATTTATCTCAAGATTAAGGTAATCATGAAAATATCCTTAAGGTGTAACAATTAGATTCAAAGCTAGATAAACGGTTTTGCTCTAAACTAATTTGTTACTAGTCCATTCAACATGTTCTATAACATGTCTAGGTCAACCGTTAAATTCTTCACTCTCATGCCTCGAGACCGGCATCATTTGGTTCAACCTAACAGTCGTAATTGTATTCGATTATCCAGTTGATCCTAAGACAGCGAATAAGATTTTGAACTATCTTAGAAGAGTTTGTATGGAAGACCGCTCATTCTTTACTCTTCTTTCGTTGATAACAGTTTCAAAACTTAAGTAAATTATAAACACACTTTTAATTAAAGAAAACTTTCATTTATTCATAAAATTCAGTAATACATAATTTCAACAATTTCACCCTACTCTATGGACATAATTTCAACATATCATTATATAGGGTGAATAAGGTGGCCTTCTTTATTGAAAGTTTTCCATGTGAGCAGTTGGGTTGTGGGCTTCAACATAGGGGTTTCTTAATACATGTTCTTCCTCATTTCATGACTCTACAACATGAATTAAGCATCCTGTAAATACATAAAATCACCTGTATATGCCAAGTTCACTATAACTGAATCATATTCAAATCCTAGGCCTGTCAAAATATGCAGAAGAAGGTCTTCATCAATGATTAGTTGTCCTGTAGAGGACAAACTATCAGAAACAGATCTCATTTTAAGTACATAATCATTGATTGACATAGCTCCATTCTTTATGGTCTGCAGCTGGAGTCTTAACTAAAGGGTTTGTTCTTTGGATTGGGAGGTGAAAATATGTTCTAAGGTTCTTCACACATCACAGGAACTGGTACAATTCACTACTTGTCCAAACATTGCTTCTGTGATAGAAGACAAAAGCCATCTTAATAGGTGTTGGTCAGTTCTTCTCCAATTTATGAATTATAGGTTAATAATGAAGGGTGATTCAGTTCACTACAAGAAAAATGACATTTTACAAGAGGCAGATATCTCCGTGAAAAATAATCACAGGGATCATGCGGTACTTGTGACAGCCCCTCATATTAAAAGTCTGCGTTTTTCACGAGGCGCAACGCCTCCTATAAAGACCCCTGTGGCATCTCACTTTTTACAAGAATTTTTCGTCTCATGTAGAACGTTGTTTCATGAGATTTTTCGACTCCTGTTAATTTTATTCAACATGTATTTATAATTCTCATGAATTAATATTCACATGTATTTTTGTATCCTATTAAATCAAATATCATAAGGTTTTTTGAATCTCATTGATATAGTTTTTGTTTATAAATTATGCTTCTTATAAAGAGATTTTTCTGGCATTTTATAAATGCTAGTTTCTTACAATTAATTTATATGCACATGTTTACGTACCCATTTAATCATTCAAAATTAATATATTACTAGACTAAAAGGCATTCATAAGTACCCTCCATAATTATCATCTAAAAGTATTAGTAATTAATCTACTACAACGTACTATTCAAAAAAACAAAAAACATCTGAAAGTTTTAATAGAGGCTACAAAATAATTTCAAAGTTTGACTGATACTCTTCAAAATTGATGCAATGTTGAAAACCTTCAAGAGATTGTAGGCCATGCATTTCAAAGAATAAGATAGTAAGTTTAAGATAATTTCACATTGCTCACATCACCATTTTATGCTTTGAGAAAATAACACTAATTATTCACTATGATAACAAATTAAATAACTTGCATCAAACATATAACCTTGAACAATTCAATCTCGGACAACACCCTCCATTTTGCTGCATAATTATAGCAATATTTCTTCCCATCAACAATTTTGCATACTGCCCATCAACAATTATGCCTACTGTGACATACATCTTGAGGAAAATCCTGCAAAGGTAAAAGAAGCATTTCGTTTACCAACATGTCTATGTTATTCTCAAAACAATATAAACATACATCTAGCACATAAAATTCAGCTCAAACACCAAAGTCTTAACAAAAAAAATATAGCCATTTTATGTTCTGAATACCGAAAGCTTAATAAAAAAACAACAATAACCAAAAACTAGTCTAATGATCTAACCATCTAAATGTCAAAAGCATAATATGGCATTCTACAACATTGAAAATAACAGTTTTCCTACATAAAAAATAACAGTTTTCCTACCAACCGACTCTAGTATGCATAACTTGACAAAATTCAGCTCAAACAAAATCAATTTCAATTAATAATGGTAAAATGATAAAATTCAGTCTCTTAAACCTCAAAGCATGCATAACCCAACATAAATCATCCTCTAACAACCCCCCGGTCCCCTACCCACCCCACCTCCAAAGAATATTCTTGACCTTTAAAATATGTGTTACCAACATCAAAAATAACAGNCCCTACCCATACCCACCCCACCTTCAAAGAATATTCTTGAACTTTAAAACATGGGTTACCAACATCGAAAATAATAATTTTCCTACCAACTGACTCTAGTATGCATAACTTGAAAAAATTTGGCCTCAAACAAAGTCAATTTCAGCCCCTTAAACATCAAATTATGCATAATCGAATACAAACATTCCTGCAAATAAGATTACACTTCTAGTTCAGGCATTCCCTTAATTAAACACTAGTACAGCTATGGCTTAGGCAAATATCATAAAATTCAACAGCAAAACCAATAGTACTAAATGATGAAAATACCTCCAAATACAAATCTAACCATAAATAATAACATCCAGATTAACACATATAAATAATCTCCATTACTTTAACTCCTAATTCAACACAACAATACAAATAGAAAATAGAAAAATAATTAAATCATACCATATTGAACATTGTCAGCGGGCCATGCAATTGTAGATCCTAAAGCATCTTCAATACAAGTCATATAAGAATTTTTCTCCATAATAAAACTTTGGGTTTCTTTACCACATCAACCCATACTCTCACAATATTAGGTCCGAGGGGAACATGATGAACAAGATCTGTAGGATCATTTGATGACCACCGTCCTTCAGCGACTACTTCCCCTGAACCAATCCAATCCAATAATTTACATTTACTCAAGTGTGTTGGTCTATGAGTGTTGACACTCTATCAATAAATCAATAAAACAAGTATAAGCATAAAAAATAAAAATAAAAACACAAGTAACCACGAGTTACAATTATTGCTAGAAACACCTTACCACGAGAGAAGGTATAGCTGAATTTGATTGTGAATCACTTTGATGGCCCACACGACACTGATAAATAATAAAAAGTTACACTAGTCAATGAATTATATCAGTAATGATATCAAACTTCAATTGATTACCTGATTCTAATTTTTGAAAAAGTTGTTGATCATATACTTCATCTCCCTCAATTCTTCCTGGACCTTCTCACACGTATCTTCCAACCTTTTCATCTTAGAATCAGATTGTTGTAAAACACTAAATGTTGTAGGTGGAACCCACGTGTCAAGGCCTCTCACACGTCCGCGTCTTTCTTTGCCAAAAGCTTTACCAAGACGGTCATTATTCAAATTTTGTGTTATAGATTCAGGATGCTCAGCCTGAACTTGTTTCAGTTTATGCTAAAATAACGAAAACTCAATGTTAAAGCATCAAATTTATGAAACATACCCAACCATTCACATATAAAATGTACTTACAATAGGCTCAGTAGCTTCTGCACTCACTGGCACACCATTTTTTCCCTTATGTGCTTCAATCCAAGCATCAACTATCAATATCGAGCTTGGATTAGGACCACTCTTTTTCTAAACAAAAGAAAAAATTTTTAAGTTTTACAAGTAGAAATTAACAACTTCAATAGAAAAAATTTATAAACATGTTACCAATTGATGAGTCAGGCGGGCATATCATTTACGCCTACACATTAACAAATATTCAATATCAAACAGAGTCATGATGAAATTTTAAATAATACTTGTGGTACTTACCTTAAATATTGCACTTATTTTCTCCTTGATGAAATTTTTCCAGTCATGAATTGATTTGATGTCACCAGGCTTAAGACTATGTAACTTTTCTTCATCGTCTCCAGCTTCTCTTATTTTTCTCACAAGCGATGATTTAGAACATGACCAAAGGTGACCCATTTGTTGTATCATTTTCTTTTCGCATAAGTCATCAATCTGGTATCGTGCCTAGTATCACAATAAGATATATAGTCATTACTAGAAAAATAAACAAGCTGAAAGGTAAACTTAACATTAAATGTTAGTACTTGCACATATTTCCACATAATTTATCTCATCCCTGAAGGAAGCTTCCTCCAATCCACAAGTGTAATAGGAACAGACTCTTGGACAATAACACCTAAAAATGAAGATAGTTTCACAGACTCTTCTCCAATAGGTTGTTCTAAATGATTTGTCATAACAAATTATCTTCTACCAGGCTCCACAGCAATATTATTCATTTTTGTTTGACCTTTCGTTCTTTTAACTTTTTCTGGCAATGTTGGTTGGACTTGTGGTGGGAGGCCACTTGCATGTTGGCCATCTCCAATAGGTTGTCATGAGTGGTTAGGAGATTGATATGTTTGAGGTGAAGCAACGCTAAGACTAGATCCTCTTGCATGTCTTGCGGGTGAATCTAAAAGGATTTTAGATTCACCCATTGTGGAATTTCATGTCTAGTAGATTCCTCACATGGAATTAACTTACATACAACCCCACTCATACCTTTTGTTGGAGAATCTAAATGTGAATCTACTGTTTGTTGTAGCTCGTTCCCATACGATGACCTCCAGCTAGACCTTTTCTTAGTGATTGGAGTCATAATTAAACTTGTGTCAAAAGATTAAAACATTAATATCAACTAGTAGATAAACTAGAAGACTAACAATCTTAACAACTAATTAATGAAAATAGATGAATACACACATATCACAGAAGATAAACTTGATGAATATATACACAGATTATAAAATAGATGTCCTTGATGAATATTTACAAAGATCACAAAATTACATAATCTTTAATGGAAATTGATCATGCTACAAGTAATTCCTCACAATCCTCTCTTACAAAACTAATATTACCACCATCATCTATTACATAACAATCATCTACGCCAATCCCACACGTCGTAGATTTTAATTGCATGTTACTTGTATCTTCATTGTCATCAAGGATGCCATCTCTTGAAATCCCCGCGGTGGGGATCTAAGTAGAACATACCAATTGGAGGAATCATTTTCTCTAGAGTAAAAGACTTGATTAGCTTGAGATGCTAGAATAAAAGCTCCCTCATAAACTGATTTTGACCTTGGTGTAGGTTAACAAGGGTAAAACCATCTTCAACTCTAACACCATTACCAACATTAGTCCAATCACACTTGAAGATTGGAAGCTGAAATTTGTAATAATCTAAGAAAATAATATCATTTATCATCCCATAATAAACAACCACATCAGCTACTTGTGAAACATCTTCCGCACTTGATCTGCACATTGTTGTAGCTTCAACAGAGACACCACTATTTTGTCTAGACTTTTTAGCTTCCTTTGTGTGAAATCGATATCCATTAAAATGACATTGCATTTTTACGAGGACCATTTGCAAGTCATCTCAATAAGTCTTGCTCATTTGTTGAACATGAAGATATGTGAATCTGTTAGATGAGCTTAAAATATGTTAGTATATTATAGTTGTAAACGTTAATATGTCACGCTTAAAGCCAAAACTGTCGTTGGCATATAACCTTCTTTTTCAACCATGTCGTAAACATCTATGTATGTCTCTTCCATAACAGGTTGCCATTCTATTTTAGGGATATATTGGATTTCTTCAATTCCTCCAAATATACTCTAATAAATTATGTTTAAAGTAAGTGGACTTCAATGTTATTAATATATACGACATAACATGTTGACTAGATAATGACTAGATAACTTACTGTATAAATGGTTCAATTATAGACATGTTTAACACCACACAACGATGAGCACTCTCCAATAATTCATCACTCATGGTAATTTATGTTCCTTTTGGTATTGGGCGCCCTTCAAGGATAACATCACTAGAAAACTCTTCCTTGTGGCATTGTTGATGTCCTATTTCACTTGCTTGCTCTATAAACTCACTACAAAATTTCGTGCACTCTTCTACAAGATAGCATTCTGTAATGCATCCTTCAGGTCATCCATGGTTCCTAACGTATCCTTTGAGTATCTTCATATATCTATAAGCAAACTACTAAATCAAACTCAATATAGTTTTCATGATCATTGTAAATATAAATTAAAATAATGAATAATAGCTAACATTCCAAAGGATACATCCAACGGAATTGGACAGGACCACATAAACGTGCTTCTCTTGCTAAATGTAATTGTAAGTGAGTCATGATGTCAAAAAAGGAAGAAGGGAAGTATCTTTCCAATATGCACAATGTCACAATGAGCTCATCTTCCAAATATTGCATTTTTTCTCTTTTAATAACACGTTGACATAGTCTGTTAAAAAATGAGCACAATCTATAAATCATACTTCTTGGTCCTGTTGGAAGATCCCATTAAAGTAGTAGCAAGCAACTATTGAATTAGAACATGTCATGAGATTTCAACCCCAATATCTTGCACTATTTCACTGATATACAATTTCTGAAATTTGAGCTATACCCATCGAGTAACTTGAGATCAAATAGTCTCTTGTAAAACAATTCTCTCATCTTTTGATAGTGAATGTTGAGTTGTTGGAAGATAGGTCTTATCACCCTTTTTTGTAGATGCAAGTGATGTCTAATTCTCATGTTCTTCAAATCTAAACGATCACTATACCCGTCTTTTGATTTGTCATTCATGTTCAACAATGTACCAAGAAGGCTTTCACAAATGTTGTTTTCAATGTGCATGACATCTAAATTATGGCGCAACGCCAACCCCTACAAAATAAAAGATATATGGCTTAATGTCATATCTTACTAAGTTGTGCCAATTAGTTTGTAATGTAAATATAAATTTATAAAATGGGTACCTACCAGTAGGGTAAATAAAAAAATATTGATCTTTTCTTCCAAATGGTAGTAACTTCCCCGTCTTTTTTCCTTTCTTCTTAGCACATTTTCAAAAATCATTCACAAAGTCACTACGTTCTCGAGCAACGGTGACTCCAATCATGACTCTAGGTGCATTATCTTTCTCTTCAGTTCCATCAAACCAAGACTTTTTTGTCCTTAAATGATGATTTCGTGTAAAAAATGTCTATGCCCCATATATGCGCACTTCTTGCTATATTTCAACCAACGTAAGTGAGTTTTTATCCCACAAGTAGGACATGCCTTCTTGCCCTTTATTTTGCATCCAGTAAGATTGCCATAAGCTGAAAAATCATTAATAGTCCATAGCAAAATTGCCCTCAAATTGATAAACCCCTTCTGGAAGAAATCATACATTTGCACACCATTATTCCACAGTTCTTGCAAATCCTCTATGAGTGGTTGCAAATAAATATCAATGCCATTGCCAGGTTTCTTTGGACCAGGAATCAATAATGTCAACATGATATTTTCTTTCTTCATGCACGACAACGGTGATAAGTTGTATATGATAAGCATGACTGGCCAACAGTTATAGTTGGTACTTAGACTCGTGATTAGGTTGATACCATCTGCTGCAAGGCCAAGTCTAAGATTTTGTAGGTCGTTTGAAAAAGCTGGCCATTTATCATTCACCAAGTCCCATGCCACAGAGTCTATTGGGTGACGCATTTTCCCATCATTGCTTTTGTTGTAGGAATGCCACCTCAAAGCTTCAGCCATTTTTCGAGACAGGAACATTCTCCTAAACCTTGGAATCACAGGAAAATAGCGTAGAACTTTTTATGGAACACCCTTTCTAATTTTATTTGTACGTTTATCAGTTTTTCATCTTGAAGAACCACATTTCGGATATGTCTCCAGATTTTCCATCTCTTTTCTAAAGAGACAACAATCATTCACACAAGCATGAATTTTTGTATACCTTAAATTAAATTTTTTAAGAAAATTTTTCACAGAGTACATGGTATTGGGTAGCACATTTTCAGGCGGTAACATATCACCCAAAGTCTCTAAAAGAGTATTGAAACTCTTATCAGTCTACTGACTTATAGTTTTTAGTTTGTCAAGAGTCACAATAGCTAATAACTTTGTGAACCTCGTACAACTTGGATATAAAGTGGTCCTGGCATCATCTAATATTTTGCTAAAGTCTTCATCTCTTCGATCAAAATGCTCCACATACTCTTCATCATGTTCATATGTGGTTCTGTATAAGTTATAAGCATCATCAACCACATACATTTCATCATCTTCATCATACCTAACAGGTTCTCCATGATGATACCAATTTGTATATGTAGGATCCATGCCTTTGATAATTAAATGCTCAAAAACATCATTCGGATATTGATGACATATATTCCTACATTTCCTACAAGGGCAAAGAATTTTTTCAGGATGATCTGCATTATTCATGGGCTCTCTAATGAATTATCTTGATCCTTGCATGTACTCGTCCGAAGCTCTATTAATTCAAAAGTAAAATATAAGTACTTAAACTATCTTTTTCAATACTAAGATTGAACTAGCATGAGAATTAATTTTCACTACCTCTTACAATGCACCCAATATTTATCCATCATGGAAACTACAACTATAAATATAAGAAACATATTAATTACATTCATTTAGTTCGTACTTGTAGGCGCTAAATAAAAAATGTCAAATTTATTCAATTTTTACAAATAAACATGTATACATTTATCATGTATATATATAATATATATTGAATATAATCATTATATGAAGAATTTATGTGTATTTTTTGTGGACACTACCCATGGACATAGGATAACACATAAATGTATCCTCATATGGCACAAAGACTAAAGGAACAAATGTTAGTGCAAATGCAAAGAGTCGGCTAATGTCCACATCTAAACCATGTGGGTATGGTTCATTGGCAATTGGTTGCTCTTTGTCTAAGCTAATACAACCCACACTATAGAAACTCCTAAAACTAAAAGAAATTTAATATGGAACATATCTTGCCATGGACTGAACTTGACAGGTTCCACTGCGGAAAACCCCTCGCTACACAAGTCGCGTCACCGCACTTTAATACAAAACCAAAATTAAGAAAATTATATAAACCTTACATTGCTGACTTCAATATTCTTGAAACAAGAAGTTAACTAACTGAAAGAAATAATACTAGGAGAGTCCTAATTTGGATGGATTACACTAAAACAACAACATTTCTCTTTAAAGACATTGTGAAATAGGAAGTAAAATAAATTACACTGATCGGAAGAAGCTGGAAAAGTAAGAAAACAGGTAGAGAGAATGAGTATATTGGAAAAACACTTGTAGTTGATGCAACACATAGTGCAACGAATGCAACACACATATTTAGTTTTTTTTAAACACACATATATAGTTAAAACAAAAGCTTTAAACAATTTTAGTAATTAAATGTAGACTCTGTAACATTCTACCAGGTTTAAAATCAAGTTAAAAAACTCCAGTAACATATTCAAGAACAATTTATAAGACATACGTTTAAAACCAAGATAAATTAATGCAGATTCTGCGTTTCTGTCAAAGGGGATGGACTTCATCTCAAGAAGTCATTTAGTTACCCGATGTATATCTATCTAACAAGCCCTCTATTTTATGTTTTGAATTAACAAGCCTTCAGTTCACAGGCAACAATGGAGAAAAAGGGAAATTCAGAACATAAAATTGGAGGGGAAATTCAGATAACCACACAAACAATCATAGGGAACAATGGAGGAAATGGAGGAAAGGACAAACCTTCGGTTCATAGAAATTTTTTAGAAGGACGACATGCAAAAATTTAAAGCTCAAACCTGAAAATCAATCTACAACCCTAGTTCCTCTGTATTTGAACGAGAGAGTGAGAGAGAAGCTAATCATTAAGAATCCTTAAGCCCTAGGTCGTCTGAGAGGGAGAAGCTCCGTCTAAGTCCATCCATAGGTCGCCTGAGAGGGAGAAGTTGCTCGAGAAAAATGGTGAGTAGAGAAGAAATGATTTTCAGAGAGAAAATCGCGAGCTTCTATGAAATGATTTTCAGAGCTTCTCTGAAATGGAGAAGAAAATCACGAATTTGGTGTGTTTCATGGATGATGGCCGACAGGGAAATGAGAGCTCGAGAGGGAAACGAGATTTCAAGCAAATCGGGGTCCATTTTTTGCTTAATTGATCCCGCGCTTCTATTTTGCCCTTGCCACTTTTTTCACTTTTTTACATGAATAAATTTTACTTGATTCTTAATTCTCTTATCGTTTTGAGTTTTCAACAAGAGCACAGTGAAACTCTTGTATTTTGTTATGTTGAATACTATATTTCTTGTAGTGGTTTTTGGTATTTGTTGGGAACTAGTTAGTGGAGTGACAAATGAGTTTTTGATAAACTGCTCAGGAATAGGTTTTGAGCGAAGCAAAAATGGTTCTAAATCAAAGGGTCTAACTATTGACAGTATTTGAGATTTTCAGAATGTATAATTATTAATATCTAACCTAATTGAAATTGTCACCATGTTTGTAGGAAGCATGCTGGGTAGAGCAGGTAGAGAATTGTTGAGAAATGGAAGAGGATTGAGAAGAGAATGAGTAGGAGTTGCTTTAGCTGCTTTGGTTTGAGTTGCTAGTGCTTCAGTCATGGTAATCTCTTAGGTTTCAGTGTTTCGAGTTACTCTGTTTTCAGAGCTTGAATCAGGGTCCATAGGAAATGTGCAGATTGGGTATTGGCTCTGATACCAACTTAAATTATAGAGAAAACTGATATGAAGGAATTCAATGTATTAATTCTACAAAATCTGATTACACTTACAAGCCAATTATTCAACCAATATATATATATACTCGAATAAGAATGAAGAAAAGTGAGGAAGTTGTGTACTAGCTGTCAAATAATAAGAGAATAAAAGTTGTTATGGAGGTTTTTCCCATGTAGAGAGAGGAGACGTGAATAGTGATGAAGGCAAATCTAAGGTCGTCCTGTGATTGGTTGAGAGAGCTCCAATGAGCTTGTGCTCAGTTGGAAAACTGTTAGACACATAGGCCATGCTTTGGCCAATGGATAGCTGCCTCTTCAGTTCTGATTTTGCATTGTGTAGGCATTGCTTAGCTGACAAGTTAGTCTTGTTGGCATCATATGATTTTGCCAAGTGTGCACTTGACTTAAAAATATATATATAATTTCATATCAAGCTGAACCAGAACAAAATTTTAGTTTTATATTATTTAAAATATTCTTTGAAAATGTTTAAGAAATTTTATTTTTTATTACTAACGCTGAACTGAAGAACCGAACTAAGCCGAGCTGAAATTTTCGGTTTGATTCAGTTCGATTCATTTTCACGAGCGGTTTAATCCGGTTCAACAATATTATCGAACTAAAACATCGATCTGAACTGTGAATACCTCTAATAATCTCTTTTCTGATGATTCAAACAAAAACTCGAGTATATTAGATTAAATTGAGTCTCATATTCGTCTGAACAATAATAAGAGAAATTCAGTATCATATCTTGTCATCTCGAGGAGACGTAGACAAGATAAAAGCCTCTTAGGACTTTCGATTAAATTCTGCATTACAAATTCAAAAATTAAAATGGTCCCATCCCATGATATTATTTTTCTCCTCCAACCTAATTCTCCCAATCATTGTAATCTACTTCACAGAATTAATTTTATAAACAAAATGTTATTTTAAGTTTGTTGGACTAAAGAATCTTCTTTTGGTAGTGATATAATATATAAACTCCATTAACCAATAGCAACTAGCATGATTTTACTTGAAAATTCAGAATTTTCATTTCTTCATTCAAACTATGAGTATGAGTCCACCCACATACCACACAGTTGATGTATAATGTTGGCTAATTACTCATGTTTTGTAAATTTAGGAATAAAATTATAAATTTCATAATTAAATTAGTAAACTTTATGGGATACAAATCTTCACCTCTTGAGAAATCGAAAAATAGAATTATGTTTGATAGATTTAGAATCAATCCAAACAGTTCATATCTGTTAAAAATAAAATGTGTAGACCCTAATTATTGCTAGATGTGACAATATCTCATGCATTTTTGCTATTTTATAATCACCGTACAAAAAATTTTACCCATTCTAATATTTGTACAATACATAATGTACTTTAATTCTTTTTGCATGAAAATCTACTGGCTTGAAATATCTCAGCATAAAAAACACATTTAAATTAATTTCAAGAACTATTTAATACAAAAAAATTTCAATTTTTTAATTATAAATCTATACTGAAATTGAAAGCTTATCAATTTTAGAAAAAAAAATTAATATAAATAAAATGACGCGCATAAAGTGTATAAATATGAAGCTTGATTAAGTTAAAAAAAATATGAAGGTTGATTAGAAATTTTAATTGGACAAATTGGATAAAAATAATTGAGACTTTAAATAAGATAAAATTTAGTACCATGCAGTACCGCAATTTCATAATATATGACGGCAACATTATATTGTCTAATTTGTCGTGAAGTGGACCTTTCGGATTTGATCGAGGCCGTGCAATAATATAATGAGAAAACGAAATGAAACGTGTCAGAAATATACAGCTCGCCGCCAGGAGTTGTTGAAGAAGATTGAAGATGACGTAAGCGTGAGATTCAGATTTTCAAGGAGCTAAACCTTGTAGGGTAAGTTGGATACAGCTGGCTGTCGCCATACGTGTGCTTCTAAGATGCTTCTGCACCTACTCTTCCACCACTGGACCCCACTTTTCAAACTAGTGGGATCCTCTTTTCAGAAGAATTTCACATTTGCAGTTCTCCATTCCTTACTATTTGTTAGCGGCGTGTACTGTAAATTCAGTTCGATTTTATAAGTAACCAATAAATTAAATTTAATCGGTTAGTAAGATATTTTTATAATTGAATTAAATTTATTGATTATTTATAAAATTGAACCGAATTAAATCGATGTAAGTATCCGAATCGAATTGAATATAATTAAAATAATTAGTTCGATTCAATTTAGTTATTTGTAACCGGTTCGACTGAAGAATTGTAAATTGAAAATATCAATAGATCAATAATCAAATATAGTTTTCATTACTCCATACACTAATCTCATTCATTTTAATACTACTAAATCTAAATATTCAACTCAATAACTATAATTAATAATATATATATATATATATATATAAACGGTTGTAATTAGTTCGAACTGATTATAGAGTTATTGAGAAAAATAACCGAGCTAAAAATACCGAACCGAATCAAACCGTTCATGACAAGATAACCGAACCAAACTGTGAGTTTCAGTTCGATTCTCCAGTTCGTTATTATTAATTAATTTTTTTTAAATAATTTACAAATAGTACAATTGAAAAAATAATAAGTATCAAAGTTTTACTTTCGGTTTGATTTGATGTGAAATTATATATAAAAATAATAAAAATTTAAAGTTTCGGATCGATTTGAAAATTACAAAAAGTTCAAACTGAACCGAAACTTCGGTTCTCTAATTTTTTTCGAACCGAAACTTTGATTCTCTAATTTTTTCGAACTGAACCGAAGTAAAGGTATAAAAAGAACCAAACAAACCGACCATTTTCAGTTCAATTCGGTACAAAAACATTCACCTATGGTTCTCCATCCCTCCTTTATCTTGGATTTAGATCCATACTCTTTGGTGATTCAAACATAAGGTGTTTTTAGTCGATCTGAGTCGCTAAAATATTATCTAATGACTCAAGTTGACCATAAATAAAAAAAAGTAGTCTTTGACGAACATGAGATAAAGTGTTTAATTTTATCGATTCTTTTTAAAAATGATGGACTAGATCTTATGAAAAAAAAATTAAAAAAATTAAAAAAAAAATTAAAATTAAGAAAAAGTTTTCTTCAGATTTATCTTGTCTGTTTTCCTACAAAGACAATGTAATATAAAATAATTGATGAAGAAACATTCTTTTATCTTATTAATTACTTCATTTTTAGACAAAATATCAAATGATGAAGAATACATATTTTATATTTGTAAATGTAAAATATTTATATTTTTAGACACATTTTTATTGAAACAAATGTGGACACATTTTCTCATACATTCTTTTTTTGAAAATTTTAAAATTCTACAAAACTTGATGTGTGATCATATTCATATTCATAGGGTATGAGAATTTAGCCATGTCAGCCAAATTATCCGTCCCTTTAGATTAAATTGATATTTAACTTTATTGTTGTTTATATTATTCATTATTTTATAGAAATTTGGATGAAAGAATTGATTAGATGTTTAAGTTGTTGTGCCGAAAGCTCAAATAATTATGAGTATATTTTCAAGATGAGCGATAACTTGATACAGGCGAAGGCTTTGAAACAACAATTTGCATAAATGCATGTATCTTAAGACTACAACAAGAACTCGTGTATCTTAGGAGGAAAGCTACTGACTATTCGGGGTGTGTCTGGTGAAGGTTTTTAGCATGAAAACTTAGACCAACTGAAGTTCACGGTCTTATCATAACGAGAATCGAACTATCAGTTATGTGCATGTAAATGAATCAAGTGAACCGTAAGACATTTGGTCAGTTCAGTTGGGTAATAGATTCAAAAGAAAATTCTTTTTTATTTTTTAGGAGATTCATCAATGAACTTAATTCTAAATTCTAAATTTTTTCATCCATTACAATAAAAGCTCACAATTTAAACCACAACACGTAAACTAAAAATTAAAGAGATGTGATAAATGCGAAAGGAGAAAAATGTAAGAAATAGAAAAAATGAGAAAAATGAAAGAAAATAAATATGATATATATATCGTGGAGGATAAACCATAGGTTCAGTCTAAAATGTAGGAAACTTATGGACCGAACCGAAAGTTCATTTTTTTAAATTCAAGACCAAAACAGCCGCAGTTAGTTAAAAAACATATCAAACCGATCATTTTTTGTTCGGTCCGACTCGGTTTGATTTGTTTGATCAATTTTTACACACCCCTACACACTAGGGATGATAAAATTACTCACGAGCTTGAGTACTCACAAGTACCTGACGTTGATAGATAGGATATGTGAGTTTTATAATGGGATTTGGTAGGGTACAAGTATATAAAAAAAATAGCCATGAGGGTATTGGTAGGGTACATGTTTCGACTTATCTGTCTCATTTACTCATTACCCATTTACATGTATGTATATATTTTACACACGTGCGTGCATTCACATGAAATATTGCATGGTTATTAAATTTAGAAACCAAATAAAATACAATGATCATGAGCAACTTTAGATTTATAAGTTTACAAGACATAATTGCGTTTTAAATTATGTTTATTCTAAGTTTCACAATTTGAAATATTCTTGTGAGATTTTGATATGAATATATGAAAATAGTTTTGTTTATACATGAATTTTTCATCCTGGACATACTCAAGTAACAAGACTTGGACGAACCATTACCTCCTTGGGAATGAATTAGAGGCATACGGCTTGGTAGGTTTAGTATGAGGTTCGTTATGTCGGTCCCCCGCCACGATCTCCTCAATAGGTTTTAGATGCGTCGTTCTCTCATTGAGGATGAACCTAGAGACATGTGACAGCGTCTTATACGTTGGCCTTACATACACTTGGCAATCATTGATTGACAATCATAAAATTAAGGTTTACCCCCCACTTTTTATATAAAGAGGTTAACACTCCTATTGAGGAGGGTTGGATATTTGGACATTATACACACACATTTGGAGGCTTTCTCTCCCTCTCCTTGGAAACCCCAAGGAGGTGCGTTTGCGGTGGTTATCGCCGTCTAGGCCGCTAAGGATGCTCATCATTTCCTCCACGCTAGACCTCCATGTTCCCAAGGCTTTTCCGTAACTAGACGACTCTCCATTCATGACCCGATGCGGTTTGAAATCCACCCACAAAACAATGGCGACTCCATTGGGGAGTCGTCTGTCAAAGAGAAGCCTCCATGAGGAAGGTCTGTTGTGTGTTTATTTCTTGAAATCAATATGTTTATTTTTTTTATTTGATCTCTTCATGAAAATTTAGAACCCAAAATAGAAGAATGAGTTTATGGAACTTAAATTGTTTTTTAAAAGAATATTTCCAATGCTTCCTTTGTCCATGTTCAAAAGTAAAAAAATGAGTTTCTTTTATATTTGTGTATTCGGTCATGCATTTCATTTTTCTTTGGATGGTTAGAAAAAATCATGCTAACAATAATTTTCATAACTCAACTCCATTATTGGTCTCTTGCCATGGCTGAAAGTAAAAAAAAGACAAAGATGTGATTCTTTAAAAAATGGTGAAGAAAGTGATTTTCTCATTTCTAGAACATTATTAAGTCTCTTCTTAGTAGAAGAAAAACTGCATGTTGGCAAACACTTGAAGGTATTAAATAAAAAAATGGCAACAAGTTTGGTTGTCTATGTTTTATTCTTGGTTTAGATCTTTCAAGAAAAAGTTTGGAAACATTTGATCCATCTTCATCTTCACAAAATTTCTAGTTTGTTTTCAAAGCAAAATGATGGATCCTAAACAAATGGCAAAAAATGGGAAATAGTGTACTGATTGAGCTAAAGCCGAGAGGAAAGGGATCAAGCTCCCCCTCCTCTCGGTATTTTATGTAGAAGAGGGGGGAGAGCCCATCTCCCCAAGGTGCTAACGCTGCACCAGCGCCTGCTGGTGTCAGGTGTGGGGAATCCCCCACACCTCATCCTTAGGCGTGGGAAGCCCCTCACGCCTGACCCCTAGGTGTGGGGACTCCCACGCGCCATCTATCAACAAAAAGGATCCTAGGGACTCCTATGACTTGTTCTAGAGTAGAGAATTCTCTCAAACGTACTGTCTCAAAATAGGATATCTTCTTACACTATAATAATAAAATAACGATATATGTTCTTATTATTTATTTGAAGAATGGATGGATACATCTAGCACACAAATCGCTAGAATGACGCAGCATTCAAATCAGAAGTTATGTTCAAGCTTCATTGTTATGCCTTCAACAGGAGGTTAATGTAATTATGGATCCACGTCACTAAAAATGACATGCCAAGATTGAGAACGTAACGTCTAAATACATCCCGTGATGCCTATGTGGTGTAACGATAAACTTTACAAGATCTTTGACTAAACATACTTGAAGTTGACAGCCCCTAAAGTGTAGTATATGTCTTCAGATTTAGTGACAAACATTCAGAGACCCTTCCTTGCCTGGGAACAATCTAGACTTGTTATCGACGGAGATTTCTAGATTCGTTAATGAATTTATCACATAGATTCATGGACTTATTATCGAGCTCATCATTAAGATATCCAAACAAGAATGAGGACTTGTTTTCTATGAGACTTTTATCATACATAGCTACATTATCATTGTGAAAAGGGCTTCCGGCCTCCTCTAAGTGTGTCAGTAATACCACACAGTGAAAATGTTTTTTTTGTTATGCACACCCATGGTAACAGGAAATAACCATGTATGGTACCTCAAGCAGAGTATTCCAAGTCGGTTGTTACCTCAGTAACAATAAAATCACCTTAATAGGTGGGTCGATGATTCATCACTAAGTGCACCCGAGGTAATGACAAAATTACCACGAGGGGTGACTTAGGATTGTTGAGCAAAAATCACCGCTAAGTGCACCCGATGTAACGAAAAAATTACCACAAGAGGTGACTTAGGACCGTCGAATAAAAATTACCGCTAAGTGCATCCGAGTAATGATAAAATTACCATGAAGGGTGTCTTAGGATTGTTGAGTAAAAACACCGCTAAGCATACCTATTATAGGTAGCTTAGGATTATTGACAAGAAAAAATTTCCATTAAGCGCACTCGAGGTGATGAAAAATATGTTACAAGGGATGATTTAGAATTGAAGATGTTTAGCATCGTAATTTTTACTACGACTTTTGTAGTTATTAAAATGAACCAAAAAATTATGATGGGTCCGTTATACTGGAACGCATCTAAGACGTTTCAGCAAAGATTGTTCGTGAAACGCATTTAAGATGTTTCAGCAAAGATTGTTCCTGAAATGCATTTAAGACGTTTCAGTAAAGTTTGTTCCTAAAACACATTTAAGATGCTTCGGTAAAGATTGTTCCTGAAATGCACTTAAGACATTTCAGTGAAGTTTATTCCTGAAACACGTTTAAAACATTTCAGTGAAGATTGTTCCTCAAACACATTTAAGACGTTTCAACAAAGAATGTTTCTAAAACACATTTAAGATGTTTTAGTAAATATTGAACCTGAAACACGTTTAAGACGTTTCAGTGAAGATTGTTCCTGAAACACTTTTAAGACGTTTCAGTGAAGTTTATTCCTGAAATGCATATAAGACGTTTCAGCGAAGATTGTTCCTGAAACGCATTTAAGACGTTTCAGCAAAGATTGTTCCTGAAATGCATTTAAGAGGTTTCAGCAAAGCTAGTTCCTGGAACGCGTTTAAGACATTTCAGTGAAGTTAGTTCCTGGAACGTGTTTAAGACGTTTCGGCGAAGTTTGTTCCTGAAATGTGTGTCAGACATTTCAGAAAAGTTAGTTCCTGGAATGCATTTAAGACTTTTCACCAAAGATTGCTTTTGGAATGCATTTAAGACATTTCAGCAGCGTTGGCTCCTGTAACGTATTTAAGACATTTCAGCAAAGATTGGTCCTGAAATGCTTTTAAGACATTTCAGTAAAAATAGTTCCTGAAGTGCATTTAAGATGTTTTAGCAAAGATTGTTCCTGAACGCGTTTAAGATGTTTCAGCAGAAATTGTTCGTGGAACACATTTAAGACGTTTCAGCAAAGTTTGTTCCTGAAATGCACTTAAGACGTTTCAGTGCAGCTTGTTCCTGGAATGCATTTTAAACGTTTCAGCAGAGTAGGACCCTGGGATGCGTTTAAGAAGTTCAGTAAAGTTTGTTCTTGAAATGCAAAAGAAACATTTTAGCAAAGGTAGTTAGGGGGAATTCAGCCGTTGTTGCAAATCCCTTCAAAGCGGAACTTTACCGCCATAATGTGTTTGAAATACACAAGTTATTTTAACTGCTTATTTCGCTTGTTACCACATAATATGACCGTTGCCGCGTGGATTAAATCTAACTTATAGATTTATTATGAATATGTTCATGTTAAAAGTCATATGTAAGAGCGACGTATGTGCAAAGTAGGGATGGGTATATAACCCTTTAAGCATGACCATTACGAATAGTCCAATATGCGCGCGGCTCCTTAGGTAACTTGATTATTTTTTATGTACATGTGTGCGCCTTCTTAAGTAGTATCACGCAGGTTCCTACGTGTGTGCACTTTCGCAAGTCGAATCGTCTGCGGATGGCACTCTAGCATGCGCATTTGTCGTCGAGCCATTTCTTGATGAACTTCACCTTGGTTAGTTATCTCAATATTAGAAAGCAGTGGTACGTTTGCTCATGATTTTAATGAATTATCTCTCGAAATGATTAGGAATACATCATTGAGTTGTATCTATCATACAGGAGAATAATGTGAGTAGATAATGTTGCTTGACCCTATTCACTTGTCATGATACTTTGGTATTTAGATGCACATTATGAACGTGCATATGCTATATATACTACCATGTACTTACTCATGCTTACATTTAAACTTAAGGTTATGCACCGCTAGTGTGTGTGTGTGTGTGTGTGTGTGTGTATTGTTTCAGCTAGTCATCCTTTTGTGAATGTCGGCACAATCTGATTCTTTATTGAAAGAGACTTACCTAGCCAACTACTTCTTGCAACTCTACTGGAGGCTAAATGAAAGTGATTGGTACATCATCACATCCAACTGGGGGCTACAACAACAAAGATAACCTTATGTGATTGACTCAATTCGTCATCACAGTTGAACATCTCACAATTCGGTGGCTCATCAAGTAAAATCACAACACACATCGAGACTGTGTACAAGTTCAAGTGTTACACATTTGAACTTGCACATTTGGCTAATGTTTATACATGAATTTTTCATCTTGAACATACTCAATGGGTCCACCCACCCTGATCGGACCCCTGTGATTATTTAACCATCAAGTCAAGTGACAAGACTTGGACGGACCATTACCGCCTTGGGAATGAATTGGAGGCATATGGCTTGGTAGGTTTAGCGTGAGGTTTGTTGTGTCGGTCCACCGCCATAACCTCCTCAGTAGGTTTTAGATGCGTCGTCCTCTCACTGAGGATGAACCTAGAGACACCTGGCAGCGTCACATACGTTGGCCTTGTATACACTTGGTAATCGTTGATTGGCCAACATAAAATTAGGGTTTACCCCTCACTTTTTATATAAAGAGGCTAACACTCCTATTGAGGGGGGGTTGGATATTTGGACATTAAACACACACATTTAGGGGCTCTCTCTCCCTTTCCCTCTCCTTGGCAACCCCAAGGAGGTGCGTTTGCCAGCGGTTGTCACCGTCTAGGCCGCTAAGGATGCTCATCATTTCCTCCACGCTAGACCTCCATGTACCCAAGGCTTTCTGATGAATAGACAACTCTCCATTCACGACCCGATGCAGTTTGAAATTTACCCCCGAAATAAGTATCATACTGTTTTAAATTTTATTGTCAATTATGGATTACGGGTAGAAAAAACCCATCGAATACCCATACTCAAATAGGCATCCCCACAGTGGCGGAGGCACTCACAAGTGAGTGGGGTCCAGTGACCCCACTCACTTTCTAATTTCATTTTTATTATAGAAATTTTTTTATTTTTAACATTTTTTATTTGTGACCCTACTGAATTTTTACTTGTGACCCACTGGATTTCAGTTTTAAACCTTTACTTTTCATTTTTAAACCTTACAATATTTTATTTTTAACCCCAAATTAAAAACCTAATTCCATTCCCTTCCTCCTCACCTACTCGACCAATTTCCCCCAACTTAAAAACCTCCTTAGCGATGCCTTTCTCTTCTCTTCGTCTTCATCACTGATTCACTTCCTTCCTGCCTCCTGGTCCTAGTTCTTACTCTACTCACGACGATGATCGAAGATGGGTCAACGGTGGTCGACGATGAAGAGTCGACGATGTCCGATGACAGCCTACACGAGTCACACGTCGGTCCTCTCTGGACCTCTAGTCTCTGTCTTTGCCCTGCACGACCAACGGTCTTCTCTGTCCAGGTTCGTCTTCTTCTCTTATCTCTCTCGATCTCAATTTTTTATATATATAATATGTATTTTTTTGTTGATTATTGTTGATTGTTGTGTATTCCTGAATATTTGAGTTTATGATATGTCATATGTATTTTGTTGGTTGGGTATAAATTGAGTTATGTGATAGATCTTGTGGATGATGACTTATAAATTGAGTTAAGTGATAGACCATTTAATAAAATAGATTTTGTTAAGCTTTTTGTTGTTTAATTAGTCTTATAGATATTGTTAGTCTTATAATAAAATGGATTTTTTTTATTGATTAGGGAGAAATTGTGTAGAAAATTAGAAATTATGGTTGATAGTGATTGTTAAGAATCTGATGCAGTTTTATGACTTATTGTTTATTAGGGATTTATTTTGTGCTAAAATGGAAAAAAATTTCAAAATAAAATCAATGGAATCGAAATCAGTGGATCACATTCACAGGCTTTTCTAGTTCTAGACAAAGTCGTCTTGAGGTCGACTTGAATAATCTACTTTCGCATCCTAGATTACGGATTCAAATAACAGATTATCATCCAAATGATCAAGATAAAGTAAGGAGGGCTTATATTCAAAAGGGTCCTTGCCAACCTTTCAACCTTAAGTACCCTCAAAAGTTAATTGGGGGAAGAAATTGTTGATTTAACCCTGAATGGGTTAGACAATATGTCAATTGGTTAGAATATAGTATAGAGAAAGATGTAGCGTTTTTTATGTTATTTATTTGGAAAAACCGATTGAAAGCAATCAACGGGGATTCTTTTACATACGATGGTTTCTCTAATTGGAATAAAAAGGATAGGTTGGACATTCATGTTGGGAGCACTAATAGTGTTCATAATCAAGCTTGGAAGAAGTGTGAAGATTGATGAAGCAAGAACAACATATTGAAATCATTATCTGTAGACAAACGGATCAAGCAAAATGAGATTATCGCATTTGCTTAGTTGTGTCAGTTCAATGTATAAGACATATTATTCTCCAATGACAACCTTTTCGTGGCCATGATGAATCATTTAGTTCTTTGAATAGAGGAAAATTCCTTGAACTTGTGCAACTTCTTGCTAACAACAACAAAGAAATTAAAAATTTTGTATTGGCAAATAGTCTGAAGAATCAAAAGATGTTGGCTCTTGAGATTCAGAAAGATATTGTAAATGCAACTACTTTAGAGACTATCAAAGCTATCATTTCTGAACTTAATGATGATCTGTTTGCAATTTTGGTTGATGAGTCTCGTGACGTCTCTATAAAGGAGCAAATGGTTGTTGTTTTACATTATGTGGATAAAAGAGGGTGCATACTTGAAAGGTTTATTAGTATTGTCCATATATCTAATACTACTACTTTGTCATTAAAAGCAACCATTAAGTCCTTACTTTCTACACATGAGTTAAGTTTATCAAAAATACGTGAACAAGGTTGTGATGGAGCTAGTAATATGCGAGGTGAAATTAACAGCCTCACATCTTTAATTTTTAATGAGAATGAATCTACACATTATATTCATTGCTTTGCACATCAGCTTCAGTTGGCACTTGTGGGGATCGCAAAAAATCATATATGTGTTTCTAATATTTTTGTCAATGTAGCTGATTTGATGAACATGGTTAGAGCATCTTGTAAGCGTCAAGATGTTCTTCAAGAGAAACAAGCTTCTAAAATTTTGGAAGAATTAGAAAAAGGTGAACTCCAAAGTGGGCAAGGCTTGAACCAAGAAACTAGCCTTTAACGAGCTGAGAATACACGTTGGGGATCCCATTATCATTCACTTATGAATGTGATTTTAATGTTTTCCTCCATAGTTATGTGTTAGAGTTTATGACTGAAGAAGTAGTAGAGCACAAACAAAGAGTTTACGCACGTACTTCCATGGACGTAATTTAGACTTTTAAGTTTGTATTCAATATTTACATGATGAAAATAATATTGGATATCACAAATGAGTTATCCCAAGCCTTGCAAAGAAAAGATCAAGACATTGTAAACGCCATGACACAGGTTAGGGTGGCAAAACAACGATTGCAGATGGTGAGGGATGATGGCTGGGAGTCTTTATCAAATGACATTATGGCATTTTATGACAAAAATGGTATCTTAGTGCCAAATACGGATGAATGGTATGTGGTTCCAGGAAGATCACGACGTAAAGCCCTTCAAACTGAGTATATGAACATGCATTATTTTCGGGTTTTGTTGTTTACATTGTCATTGATATGCAACTTCAAGAACTTAATCAACGTTTCAGTGAGGTGACTACTAAGTTTCTTCTCGGTGTTTCTTGTTTGAATTCGAGTAATTCATTCTCTGTTTTTGACAAACAAATGTTGTTTCGTCTTGCTCACCTATATCCATCTGATTTTACTCCACTAGATCTCATGAAACTTGATGGCCAACTTGAGCTTTTTATTATTGATATGTGCACGACCCCTGAATTTTTAGAAATCAAAGGAGTTAATGATCTTGCTAGAAAGTTAGTAGAGATGAAATGAAATGTTGTATATCCATTGATCTATCTACTACTAAAACTAGCATTAATATTGTCAATTGCAACTGCCTCAGTAGAAAGGGTAGTTGTTGCAATGAAGTTCATAAAAATCGATTGATTGCTAGGTTACCTACATTGAACAAGATGTTTTTCATACTATTAAGAATGAAGCAATCATACAACGGTTCCAAAATATGAAAAATCATTGAGGACAGTTGTAATTCTGTGATTCATATGATGATTGTAAACTTGAATTTTAATGAAAAGTTGTCGAATGCAGTTTTATATCTTGGTATTTCTCTGTCACTTATACATATGTATGTATATGCATATATATTAGAATGATATAAAATACACCGTAAATATAAATAGGAGGAGCGGAACCAGTGACCCCACTGAAACCGAATCCTGGCTCCGCCCCTGAATTCTCATACCTTGCCCATAAAATTTTTGTGAGTATGAAGGTGGATATGAGAATAAAAATTGTTAATGAGTATGAGAGTGAGAATAACACAATCCATTCCATACAATATCCATTGACATCCCTATTACTCACTACAACAACAAGTTGCAATTTTTTACGGATCCATGTTTGGCCCATTTTTACTTGGTCTTTTCTGTTCCTTACGAAAGCACTACAATCTGATTTTTTTTCAGTGCAAGTTGCGTAAGAGGGAAGATCATATTTTTGCTAAAAAAACAAAGGAAATGACGAGTATTGGAATATCTCCCTTGAAATATAATTCTTGACAAAGTAAATCTAGACATAATAATTATTAGCCTTTTGCCTTTCATTCATGTTTGCTTCATTTTTGTACTAAACAAGACCTAAGAAAGTAAAGCAAGATGTTACACATATTGACTTTCCTTTCATTTAATGTTTTCTTCATTTTTGTACTAAGCAAGGCCTAAGAAACTAAAGCAAGATGTTACACATATTGACTGTGCTTTAGTCTTATTTTTGTAGNACAAAGGAAATGACGAGTATTGGAATATCTCCCTTGAAATATAATTCTTGACAAAGTAAATCTAGACATAATAATTATTAGCCTTTTGCCTTTCATTCATGTTTGCTTCATTTTTGTACTAAACAAGACCTAAGAAAGTAAAGCAAGATGTTACACATATTGACTTTCCTTTCATTTAATGTTTTCTTCATTTTTGTACTAAGCAAGGCCTAAGAAACTAAAGCAAGATGTTACACATATTGACTTTGCTTTAGTCTTATTTTTGTAGATAACATTTATCACTAAGCTATTTCATGTCTTAATTTATCCAAAGTGTAAGTAGGTGGAAGAGAGAGAGAAAAAGACACACCATGATTAGAAGAAGTGTATATTCTTCTCCCCAAACTGATACAAGGGATCAAGACCTAGTTTGACTTTCAGAATTAGATAATATTAAGAGATTGGATAGTATTATTGTTGTACCGTCCAACGTTTGACTAAAAAAATCATCCGTATTAGCTAATGCGATGGGATCGTTTTGTCCACCAGCACCGAATAACTTAATCCTCTCCAAATAGGAGGGACTAATTAAACAAGACAAAAGGAAGACACCAAGACAGACCAAAAGGAAAATAACACCACACGAACAAGACCAGCAAGCAGGTGCAGCGTCCAACAATTCCAAAGCCTCTATCTCACCGGACCTGACCCATGTTCGCCGTCACAGGTGAGATCTTCCTCTTTCTTATTCTCCTATTTTGTTTCTTCGTCTCCTCTTCTCTCTTTCTTCTTCTCATCTTTCCTTTTTGCAGGTAGACGGGTGGTATTGTTCATTTGGTATTCTCCGTGTCGATCAAATTTTCCAATGACATGGTTTATGAGTGGTGATTTTGGGGTTTATATTGTTGGTGAGTTTGGGGTTTATATTGTCTTTCCTGTCATCTCAATAAAAGTTGGTGCTTTGTATGGTTTTCAAAATCTGAATTGGTGTCTTAGGTAGGGGTTATAATGTTGTTAGATTGACTTCTGAAAAAGAAAATTAGGGTTGATTAGGGTCACTATGAATATGAGAAATTTTGTCAAATACTAAAAAAATTAGCCATTAATAATACAGAGTTTAGGTCGTTCTGTGTTTTCTTTCCCTTTTCACTTAAGAGAAAAACTCTCTAATTTGGTATAGTTATTGCTATTATGTTTTCTCTCTTTTCACTTAAGAGAAAACTCTCTAATTTTGTATGGTTACATTATTGTGATTACGAATACTCTGTCCAGATGTTTGTCCCAAATATGGCTTTGTGGAGATGATGCGAACGTCATATAGTTCTTCTATAATAATATGTTTGTTCAATGTTTATACCACCCATTGGAGTGTAATACATGAAATGTTTTTTTATCTGGCTTTTTATCTGAAGAAATTATTTTTGTTGGGAATCTTTCACATTGTCTTGTTTTAGCTAAAATATTTTTGGTTTGAGTTGAGATGGATAAGAGGAAATTTTGATGTATCTTGTATTCGAGATGTAGCATTTGGAAATGATGAGTATGTTCATGATGGCACTATGGATAATAGTAGATATGGGAGAGATGCATTATGAAACTTATTTATTAGCTGATCATACTTTTACTAATTGTGAAACAGGACTACATTATTCGGATAGTATAATAGGAGATTGTGATACATCGTGTGTGAATAAACTCATAATGGATAAAATAATATTTGGTATATTGTGTGAATTACTTCATAATGATATAAGGGTGAAAAAAGGATGGCTTGGTTACTTTGGAGGAGCAAGTGTGCATATTCTTGCATATACTTACTCATCGTGTAAAGATTCATACATACAATAGGTAATAGATTGAAACATCTAGGGGAGACTATAAGTAGGTATTTGAACTCTATATTCACGGTGTTTTATGACTATAAGATTGTCTACTTAAAGCATCAAATACGGTGCAAGCTAATCGCAATTATGAGAGATGAAAATGGGTTAAGGTATGCATTATTTTAAGTTTTCTTCATGAAAGATATGAATTATTTTTACTTATTCAACTAATAATTAGAGTGTTAATATTTTATATAGAAATGTTTGAAAGCCTTAGACGGTACTTGCAGTTCATGTTGCCGAAAGTGAGAAGTCAAGATATCAGACACGAAAGGGAGCGATTGCACAAATGTATAGGGAGTTTATTCCCTAGATAAAGAGTTTATATTTGTACTACCATGATGAGAGGTATATGCTTCTGACTCTAGAGTACTTCAAGATGTGCTTAGTAGTCCTAATGGACTTCAGGTTCCTACGAGTAAGAAAAAAATATACTTTACATAAAACATATTTACAATTTATAATCTAATTAAAGCTCCATTTTACACTTTCAATTTTAGAACTTTACTCTGATATACCCACATCCTTATGTCTACCCTAAAAATCATCGTCGATCTGATTAATTATCAACTGAGAGTCACTGAATATCTTCAGATGCTCTTCCCCCAAGTCCTTAGCTAGCCTTATACATGCGAGCAAAGCTTCATACTCGACTTCATTGTTCGATGTCCTGAATGCAAAGCGTATCACCCTTTCGATTATGGTCTTCCTTGGTGTTTTGAGTATCAGTCCAGCTCTGCATCCCCATGCGTTTGCTGAGCCATCCACGTAAAGTGCTCGTTCCATGTCTCAGGGTTCTTTCCCCGTGCCTCTATCCATCGTGTCATCTTACGTGACATATTCTGTACTGCCTGACTCATCATTCTCTTGGGCTGGCCTTGTTTCTATGACAAAGTCAACAAGTGCTTGAGCCTTGATTACGGTCCAAGGTTCGTATCTTATGTCAAACTCTCTCAACTCTAAAACGCATTTCATCAGTCTACCAAACGTCTCCAGTTTGTGCAAAACGGATCTCAGTGGATGTGAGATTTTCATCGCTTCCATCGACTTCCCCAAGTTTTCCTTATATGTCTTGTTGACTAAATGATGATAAGTGGTTCATGTGTACTTCAGTCTGAACAACATAACTTTGTAGCACTAAGTCCTTCTCTCAAAGAAAAAGGATATCTTCTCTTCGTATGAGTAATGCATGGGTATCTGATTGTACTCGGAGTAGTGTTCATGAGATTGAGCATCTCGTGCCCTCGTTGTAGCGTCCATCAATTGATTAATTTTCGGAAGAGGGAAGTTATCCTTCATGCATGCTTTGTTTAGGTTTGTGAAGTCTATATAGATCCTCCACTTTCCATTCTTCTTCTTTACCACCGCCACGTTGTCCATCCAGTCAGGGCAGTGGTCCTCTCAGGTCTTAATAATTATGCTTGCTCTCTCATGGGAGCATTTGTGTAATCTGTGACATCTCGAGACTTGATAATTTTACTTGCTCTCTCGCGGGAACATTTACGTAATTTGTGACCTTTCAGATCTTGATAATTATGCATATTCTCTCGTGTAAATGTTTGCATAATATGTGACTTCTCGAGTCCTGACAGTCATGCTTGCAAATGTTTGCATAATATGTGACTTCTCGAGTCTTGACAATCATGTTTGCACTATCGTAAGAGCATTTGCGTAATCTGTGACCTATCGGGTCTTTACAATCATACTTGCTCTCTCATGGGAGTATTTTTCATGTTTTAACTGCACTTATATATTCCTAGTGGATTCACACCGTATTTTTTATTTCTAGTTTCTTATCTTTTACCGTGTAGGCCCTAGCGATCCATAGACCTCGTGCTAAGGTGTCGTGGTAATATAATTTAGAGATTATGGGACTTTATATTATCTCCTAGGATCTCTTCACTTATAATAGACTCGTGCTTAATATTACACTAAATTAAAGTGCTCTTAAAAGTATTCTTTAAAAGAATAATAAAATTAAACATGAACAATAAATAACGCACCTCAATATTTTAATAGAGATTATCGATGTGACTCTTGATTTTAAAAGAATGAAGATCCGAGCTATGTGATTCGCGTCTTGATCGTGAAACTTACAATTATCCAATATGCTAAATAATGTTTATTGGAATAATTGCATTATTCTCTAGGCACTAAGAGCACATCAAATAGTGTAAATTAATCAGGGAGAATTTCACAAATTAATTAAAAAAATAAAAGACATAAATAATTCGCAAATAATTCGTCCTTAAATGGTGTACTGATTTTGTGCATTTTCTGTCTTGTTTGTTCATTCGGAACTCGACAACATTGGATTCAAGGAGCTGATTGGGCCATTTGAAGAAGAAAACAAGTGCTGGGCCACTTGAGGAAGATAACAGGCGCTGGGCTTGTGGAGAGGCGCTGAGGCCTGGACTACCTTCTGGCTTTATGAGGCGCTGAAGCCTGAACTCAATGAGGCATTGAGGCCCGTACATGAGGGCCCAGGAAGTTGGGCTTCTTACAGCGTTGGACTTCACGGGCCATGCATCTTGCGCAAGTCAAACTCGGGCGCGGTTGCGGGTCTATATTGGGCGCGGATGCGGGTTGTGTGACCCGCGCTCTGGCGCGGGTCGAGCAGCGAGCTTAGGATCCTCTTTCGTGGGCTCTCTCCACTAGGCTCACTTTAGAGCTATCTTGGGCTCATAGCCTGTGGATCAGAAGGTTGTGGACCGGGTAGGTCAACCCGGCGACTGGAAGACGGGTAGAGAAGATGACAGTCGTCGGTGGCGACGCGTGCGGCCTCCTTTAGTGGCTGTTTCCTGCCGTAAAAAGCTCCGAATCACCGGAAATATTCATCTGTAGCCTTCTATGGATGCTTTAGGGTCTGAAAATGTTCCGTTTTGCGTAGATCTAAGCTTCCATTTTTCGGTTATGGGAGGGGTTGTTCGCAGCTTCAATTCTACGGCTATGGTCGGCGTGGAATCGTTCTACAGCGTAGATCCGATGACCTGCAAGACGCCTTCACCGCGGGCTGGTCATCGTCGACTTTGACCGAGCTTCGTGGTTGTCCGTGGCTCGCAGCTGCTCTAGATTTTCATTTTTTTTAAAACACCGTTGATCTACGGTGGCAGCGACAAGAACGATCGTCACTCGCCGAAACAGTTTTTGTCGCTGATCCAAAATATTCTCCTTCGTATTCCTCGTTCTTACTCAACCCATATTCAAGGTCGTCTCATTGTCCCAGCGACGGTTGTGACAGCGGATAGAATTTTGCAATCAATTTTGCAAAAAAGAGATCTACGTCCTCATAGACGACGTCAAACTGTTGATATGAAAAATGTGTGAGCATTGGTTGTTGAAAGAACCTCGGTCATCCATGACCTCAGTAGTGTATGCATTGATGAGATTGTGTCTATTACTCTAGTTGTGAAGGGAGTCCCGATCATCATGGTGAAGTCAGTCATGGAGGAGTACTCAGTTTGAACTTAATGTGCACTCTCTCTTAAATTATGAGTATTGAACTTTGTTTGAAAATATTATTGAATAGAACTTAGTCCGAGCGTTTTTTCTCCCCTACACTTAATGCATCGAAAAGTAGCCACAACCATTGGCAACTGAAGTCTATCATAAAGACTTGAGATATATATAATAACAATATAATCGAACGTAAAAGTTTTAACTCATCAACAATGTGGTGCATAGCTAAGATGCTCTGGCTAGTGAAAAATATGAACGTAAGTCCAGATGCTGACGTGGACTACAAGAAGGATTCATTTGTGGCTTTTGGTTTCTAAGAATGACATGGCCAAGGACTAATACACACGTATAGGTCAGACTCGATTATGGATGTGTGAACTTACGTCGTTCAAGCTAGACCTACGTAATATGAATGTGTCCTATGATCTTCTAGTATTTTAGTTTCACATCATAGTAACATTTAAGCCTACAACATATAGCATTAAATTTTGAATACATGTCTTTCTTAGTTCATCATAGTGACATTTAAGAAAAGTAAGATGAAAACTAGAAGAAGAGTAAAAGAAATTATTACTAACGTTAAAAGTCATTCCTAACAATATTTTACTCTTTATATTTTGAAGACTCTGAACAAAGAGAAAATAGACCTTCATGATCTCTCTCTCTTTCGCTCTCCAAGATCTAAACATGATATAAATTTCTTTCTTTGGATTTGGAATTATACAACATACAATACTTATTCGGAAATGTAAATAAGTAATCCAAAGCGTTACCTATCACATTACTCATTAGTTAAACGAGAATAAAAATGACTTCACCGATCTAAACAAAATCAAGAGACTAAAGGAATAAATGCATAAAAGGCCATTTTAAACTGTTTGACAAGTGTGACTTCTTGTGATGCTACTGGCGTGAAGAGGATGATGTTGCAATGGACGCTTTGTCAGCAGACCATGTGAGCTTGCTGAAGTGGTTTTGAGTAGGCGCAAGATGGCTGTTGATGCGTGCTTTTTGATGGTGAAAGGCTGCTGAGTAGTCTGGTAGTAATAGGCATGCTCTTTTGAGTGTGGTTTAATAAGGTAGACTGCATCCCTTTCAGCTATTTCCAAGGAAGTTTAGGCCACACATCTGCATGAGTTTCACTAGCAGGGGTCTTGTTGATCTGCAAAGAAAAGAACACGTGTTTTGCTGACTGTAGTCCATTAGTATAAAATGCACATCTCGGCCCCATTATCCTGCAATATTGTCTTTAATGGCTAGCCTTTTAAGCAAGGCCAACCATGAGATGAATCTGCATTTAGGTATATCAAGAGAAAATCATACAAGTATTTTTCCAAATTACTGTTGTTTTCTATTCACTGAGTGCTTTATAAGTACTCCTGACATTGAACCTCCCACCTGTAGAAGCTTTCCAATACCAGAGATTAGTGAATGGGCTTGAGAGAAGGCAAAGTATCTATCTATGTTGTAGCCCGATAGCCCTGAATTAGCCATTGAAGACAGATCCCAGCTTCCATTCTAAATAATGCAGCTCACAGTGTAGTGCATGCTCCAATTGGTTATTCTTACCCCATACCTTTATAGTAATATCCCATGAGGATGCTAAGAGTTAGTCAGGAGATAGAACTGCCACAGGAATGAATCTTCTTTTACTTTAAAAACTTCCTCCAACTCTAAGATGGGTTTGAGGCTAGCTTTGATGGTGAATATGGACTGAACTTTCAATAAACGAATAACAAATTTGCAACTTTATATTATGACACAAATTAAACTCAAACTTAAAAAAGGGCCTGATTACCATGCAGTATTTATAGACCAATGTATTAGGTTCTTGCGTCAACATTTCTAATTTCTAATGTCAATCAGGATCGCCTAGGAAAGAAATTAAACATTAGATCGAATTCTTCTTTGGTCTCTAAGGTAGTAGCTACGAATAAGGGACTCTTAAGGAAACAATATAAGAATGTGACCTATTATAAGGATTGGGACATACAATTGCATTACTTAGAGTCAATCTACTATTAGATCACTTCTTATGAAGCTTATATAGAAAATGTGATCCAAATAGTGGGTCAATCTCCGATACTATGATACTCGTCCCAGTACAAAGTACCCTTCAGAATTTATCAGTAAACTTCAGATGTGTTTTTCTATCACACATTTCTAAAACTAAAAAGATTGTTGAAAGTACCGAACTGGGCCAACTTACTATTAACCGTTAGACCAAAAGATACCAAAGTTGGGGATTTTTGTAAAGATTCTACCCAACAAGCTGATTCCATGGACCTCTAATCAGTTACTTGGCGCTTAAACATTCGAAAATGGCGACTAAAGCTTCAAGCTTGGCATTCGATCCCACTAACGTTGCTTCCACCTTTTCATTTTCCTCTTCATCCGCTTCTTTTTCGTCGTCCTCTTTCTTCACCTTTTCCTTCTTTTTATCTCTGCTTCCTTCCATTTTTTTCGGCTCTTCCACTTGCAAGAACATTCTATTCGTTTCTTTATTTTGTCCGATATTTTTTTCTAATCAACTTGTTCCTCAAATTGCAATATTTGGTTTACCATTCCCATTTTTTCGTTGTTTATCTCTACCCAAAACCAAAAAATGGGATTTTTTTCTTCATTTTCCCTGCTTCCAAACTTGATTCTGTATCCTCTTCCCTGATGGGTTTATTTTATTCTGAATTACTTACTGAATGCAGTCAGTCTTCTTTAAGAAATTCAACTTGCATTTATGTGGCATTTTCTTTTCTTTTACACATGCTTACAATCTGTTTGTATTTAGGTCTCATTAAGTTATAGTCCAAATCTACATTAATGTAATTCTTTATTTCTCATAAACTTGAGGCTAAGTGTTGAAAACCATAGAACTAAGTTCATAGACAATTTCTTCAACATTTTCTGTCATTAGTTTTAACTCCTTTTAAATGTATAAATCAAAGGAGAGTGTTAAAGATATAGTCATATCGAAAGGCGGTGGAGAAGGTGAGAGGAAATCTCAGTTTAGTACTAAAAAGACTAAATCCATTCTTCCACCCATTGAAACTCACTGGCATCTCCCCCCTAGAGAAGAGCATAAACCAAAGTCACTGTCTAATTTAAGCAAATCGATATTAGCTTATCCAATGAAGAAGTTTAGAAAGAGCAAAAGCTTGCAGGCAGTACTTGAAGGCGTACATGATCCGAATGAGCAACAACTTGTTGAGTCTTTGCGGAAGTCGCTTTCTCTTGAGGGTCAGTTGCCTGCAAAGCACAATGACTATCATACTCTTCTACGGTACGTTTGGGTTAGATTTATATATTCTGTGTTATTTTTTATAATTCCAGTTGTTCTTCATGCTATTGATTTTGCATATAAGGTAACATTGCCTTTTGCATTCGGTTGGCAGTTTGTTATTTATCGGTTTTATCTTGGTGATTTAGATTTCTAAGGATGAGGGATTTCGATCTTCCAAGGGCAAAAGAGATGTTTTTGAATTTTCTGAAGTGGCGTGAGGAATTTAGGACTGATGCGATTGCAAAGGTAACTCAAATTTCTGCTAAAGATAATGTTGTTGATGTTTTCCATTTATTGTAAGAGCCCATGTGTTTGTCTTCTTCACGATTCATTTATAGAATCCATTTGGCATAAGAAAGAATGGTATCATAGACTACATTAAAGCTTCAGGCAAATGATTTTTGTTTGCTCCGTTGCAAACTAACAATATAATCCTTGAATGTGGTATTCAAATCCGAGAACTTAAGAAGCACAGGCGCAGACATGGATAAGAGACAATAGAAACACGCCGAAACGGTGTTTTTTGGCAAAATTAGGACACCGACACATTAGGGGAACACTATGTATGTCTTCGCATGTCTATCTGTGCTCATTAAATATTATTATGATTTATGCGTGCATGCGTTAATATATTTATTTCTAGTTTTTATGAACACTAATACGTACACATTCATTGATTTTTCTTATGAGTATTTCAATCATATTTATAGTGTTTGACACATGTTAGACATGTTAGAGACCTAGACTTTATGCTCCAATTGCCAATTGTATGACACATACTTTAAAGTGTCTAGCACGTGCTACAGAGTGTCGGTGTCCGACACAAACACTTTAGTTTAGGAGAGGTTCCCGTGCTTCATGGTCGATAAACATTTCATCTCACATTATGCAAACGGGACATGCTGGCATGGTAATCATCCGGTAAGTGTTAGGGTGACCTAACCTGCTAAGAGTATCCTCGAGTAATGTAAGGGCACGCGGTGTGCCTACAGCTCATTAAGGAGATAATGTCGAAGGATAGGGCACTTATAACACGATGCAACTTTATCCTAATCTTTACATGCCACGTGCCTCCACATTATTCTGAGGCTATTTTGTCTCTTTTTCCATGTCATGATACTAAACTTGAACTCAGTGAAGGCGGGTAGTGCCATGTGACATTTTCATATAATCCTTTCATGTTGCAAGAACTAAAAATGTTACAACATTCATACTTCTAGAAATTTTGTGATTAATTTCTGTAATACAATATTGCAGGAACTTAAGTTTGAGGAGCATGAGGATGTTAAAAAATACTATCCTCATGGATATCATGGGGTTGATAGATATGGAAGACCGGTTTACATTGAAAGGATCGGGATGATTGACCTTGATGGACTACTACGAGTAACTACGATCGAAAGATTTATCAAGTATCATGTCTCCGAACAAGAGAAGACCTTGTGTTTGAGATATCCTGCTTGCTCAATTTCAGCTAAGAAGCATATAGCTTCTACCACAAGCATTTTAGATGTGAGAGGAGTGGTGAGATTCTTCCATTGTGCCTCTGTTCAGTGCTTCTGGTTGGATTTTCCTTTTCTGTTTTCGAAATGAAGATTGACCTAAACCGAATTTATCAATCATGTGTTACAACTTCAATTGATTTTGGAAACTGTTTTAATACGAGTTTAGTTAATCTTTACACTAAAAGAGATATTTGATACTATTATCAAACATTATTTACTAATTAAGCAAAAACTTTTCTGTTTCTCTGATTGAAAGTTGTATTTTCTCTAGGAAAATAGAAAGTGTGAAAATTAGAATGCAAAGCGTAACATTAATTGAGTCAGTGAAATTCTGTCTTTATTTGCTTAGGGAATGGGTAGCTTCTCCAAGCCTGCAAGATATATCTTCACAGAGATTCAGAAAATCGATAGCAATTACTACCCAGAGGTCTATTACAATTCATTTTGACCATGACACATAATAACATCTTCATTGAGGCCTTATCTTTAACATGTTATATATATTCAAGTATCCAGATCGAGAATCATATATAGTGAATCTATATTTATTTATATAAACTTTAATTTGATATTAGTTTCGTAAATTTTTTGTACCTACAGACGCTACATCGACTTCTTATCATCAATGCTGGGTCCGGGTTTAGAATGCTGTGGAAAGCACTCAAGGCTTTTCTTGACACCCGGACATTAGCAAAGATTAAGGTACTAATTTTCTTTAGTATTTAGGATAAAAAAGACAAGTAATTTTTGAATGTGTGTGTCTGTTTTATTGTTTCAGGTACTGGGACATGACTACCAAAAGGATTTGCTTGAACTAATTGATCCAAGGTGATATATATTAGCTGGAAATTCGTGTGAATTGTTGTAAGAATATATGAAGAAAAGGTTAATAATTTATGTTGTAATTTTGCAGTAATTTGCCAACATTTTTGGGGGGAAACTGTACATGTTCTGACTATGGAGGTTGCCTGTTTAGTGACAAAGGACCCTGGAATGACTCAGACATACTAGAAATTCTCGAGGTTAATTTTTTCCGCGTGTTGTTCCGTTTCTCGTAAATAATATTTACCGTGAACAAATCACATGATAGAGTTTCTTAGTTCAACTCTTTTATTATCATAATATGCATGTTAAGAAAAAGACAGAACTGTTATATTTGTTTCTGGCAGGCAATTTCTGTAAAAGATGAGCAAAATGATAATGCAGAAGATGGGTTGGCTTCAGAAGATGTCTCGACGCAAAATAATGTGAGCATCCTATCCTCGGTTTATATATTTCAGCGATCGGTTTTCAGATACGTTTGAAAAAAATCTAGGAACGACTTAGAATGCTTTTTTTGGTACAATAGCCATTGTTGGAGACTAATAATGCTCTTTTGGTACAAAGCTTTAAACAAAACGAACAAAGAATCATATTCAGCAAAACATGAGAGGTTTCATTAGTGATTGTCAGTCTTTGATTTTGTAAAAGGAAAATAGTTGTTTAAGATTATGAAGTTTCTATGTGTAAGTATGTTAGTTGTGGAATGAGATGTGCTGATAAGCATGTAATGCAGAAAATCCAGGCACTGGAAGCAGCTCTCAGAGAGACAAGAAAAGTATGTTTCAAACCTACACAATGACTCAACACTTTGGAAAAAAACTTACTCAAAACTCTCAAATCGGCCGAACACGAAAAATAAAAGAAAATCGATATTTTTTGAATTTTTAGGAGATCATGGCCATTGTTTTTCTATTCAATGGCCCATTACGATATCGATTCACTTAATCGTAAGTTCGATATCATGAACGATTGATATATGATTTGAAAATTGCAGAAACTAGAGACATTGGAAGCTACACTTGAGGAAGCAAAAATAGTAAGTTCTCCGACAAAATTTCATTAACCATTCCTCGGATCGGAATAATTTACGCTCTAGTTATGGATACAGGTTTTGAACAATCTTGCACGACATATCGAAAATCTAAGAACTTCTTGAGATGTACAAACCCGCCGACACTCGTGACTTAGTTCTCTTAAGAAGAATGTACATTTCACATGTTTCTGTTCATATTATTTGACAGAAAATATATAATACTTAAACAAAGTACTAGAAAATTCTACTTAAAAAGAAGTGAATAAAGGTTGATTTTTTTTTAAGTGTTTCTATTAAGGTTAAGAAAATATTTTCGTTACATTTTGATTTAGCAAGCGTTTATATTAACGTCAGAATGAGAGACTAATGTCCTGCAAAAATATTTTTCTAGACCACGGACTAGCACGGGTTAACTTCATCTTTTCTCGTGTAAAAAACATACACATTTCGTTAAAAAAATTCACGGATCGTAATTTTATTTTTTTGTCGCCCCTGAAGGATCGTCCCTCTGCAATTTCTCAATATCCAACAGCACCTATTCGCAAGGAGGCTTTCTCCTTTTCCATCATATCTTTCATTTGTTCATTTAAACAAAGAACAAAGTTTGAAGGAAAATTTTCAGTCTCAATATAACAACAATTTTGACAAATACCATCCTTAGCTAGAACATCAGCGGCTGTGTTAAGACCTTTATTAATCCAACTCACCTTGCAACAATGAATAAAAATTAACTGTGTCAAGAACTTGCTCAAACGCACCCCTTAATTTCCAATTAACACATTTATGATTAGAGAAAATTATACCGACACCCTCTATAGTTTTGGTAAAAGAAAACCACAGACGAACCGGAGCTTGAATTTGTGGTCACGGAGAGTGATATGATTGTGAAATTTATGAATTTGTTTGGTTAAATTGGATTTGGATTTATGCGGTTTTTTTATGTTGATAAAATTAATGAAAATGACTCTCTTATAATAAATTGAATCTCGAACCACGAAAAATCAAAGAGAATAGGATACGAGAAATTAATGTCGATGATTTTCTTTGTAAAATTGCTTTCAGTGACATTTGAGAATAGAAAATGAGAAGAAACCTTTGTACTGGCCCTTGTGTGTTGTCAAAAACCGAGTGCTCATCAATCTCCTCAATGCTCAACACTTTGGATCTTTTCACGATTTTGTCCTTTAAAATTTTTAGATAAATCTGGGATATTTAGGTAATTTTATAAGCAAATTAACGGAGGTTAAATTTCACGGAGAGTCTGGGAGGTATGACTATGCTAACCTAAAAATGATATTGAGAGTTAGTGATATTTTTAAATTTAAAATATGTGTGGAGTGTCATTTATTGAAATCACAGTTTTAATTCGATTATTAAATCCGCTAGCAACTAGAATCAGTTTCAATCAAACCTTATTCCAACCACTATCATACCGTTGGAAACTGCCATCATTTCACCGTGATCTACATCCAAAGCATCAACTACACCTCCCCAAACAAATAAACACCTACATAAGAATGATTAGTTTGGTAATTTCACTATTTAAATATATATATATATAATTAAGAAACTTAGGTTTTCGAGAGTTACACTATAAATTTAACAGGATTTTGGAGAGTGACAAAAATGTGTGAGATCACATTGGGTGTATTGAGAGTTTCAATTTGAATATGAGAGATATTCTTGAAGTGTGTAATTCATTTTTTGATAATGGATCTGTCGTGGAGATAGGCAAATTGGCCGAACCACACAAAGACATGTTTATATTTAGTTTCATATTTTTTCTATGTCGTATTCGGTTATAACAATTGATATTTCAATAAGGTTGATTATTGCATATGAAGTTATTGAGCAAAGCATATTTGCTATATGATTGATTTCTCCTTTGAGTCTTTGACTAAGAGAGTGTGCGTTCCTTCCCTTTATTCAATGTGGTTTGGGTTTACGTTTCCATAAGTTATTGAATTAGAAAAAAAATAAAAATTACTTGGGAGAAGATTAGTTTAGTATTTGGTTTATTTCTTCATATTTTTTGTGTTAAAGGTTAAGTTCTGCTATCTGTATATGTACATATATCACAAATCAGTTATAGTTAAAGAAAGAGTTATATCAACTGCGTGTGGAGGGCGATACTGAAATCAAAGATCATTGAATACCTTTAATGGATTCACTGCACAACTAACTATTATTGATGCTAAGATTGATGAAGAAGATCAAGTATTATTATTTTTGAACTCGCTTCCACCTTCATATGATAACATAGTGACAACATTATTGGTTGGAGAAAAGCTCTCAAGGTGTAGGAAGTAACGGCAATGTTGTTATAGACCGAAAAGTTCAAGCAACCAGTTACTTGATGGAACTTTGAAGATGTTAGGTGATTTGAGGCATGTGCCAGAGCTGAAAGAAATCCGATTTCATTAGGAATACTTGATCCATTGTGTTATGGGTATTTGACAAAAAGTGGAGTTATAAAAGTTGCCAGAGACGCCTTGGTGGTAATAAAATGGTACAAAAGAAGAACTTGTACAAGTTGGATGAAACACTCTTCAAGATGGAGTAAATGTTAGAATTTTCAATCAAGAAGAGCGATGAGTGCAACACAACGTGAGATTTGATGATAATGTTCATGATGGTGTAGACTTAGTGATGAAGTAAGTGCAAGTTGCGAGCAAGACGTTCTAGTAGAGTCTTTCTCGCTCATGGACTCGAGATGGAGATTGTCATGGGACCAAGACATCATGATAATTAATTTGCTTAGTATTTTAGTTAAAAATGAATGTAATCAAGAAACCTAGGGTTGTGAGAGTTAGACTATAAATATGAATTTTTGACTTAAGGTTTTGGTGTTTGACGGAAAGGAGCGAGAGGATGTTGGGTGTATCAGGGTTTTGGTTTTGTGTGAGAGAGATATTTGGGGTGTATAATTCATTCTTTGGTAATTGAATTATTGTGGTTTTGACAAAAAAAATTGATTTATCGTATAGGTAGACAAATTGACCAAACCACATAAAAACTTGTTTGTATATAATTTCATATTTTCATTTTTTGTCATATTCTATTATAACAATACAATGTTTTAGAGGGTCTAAATTCATTATTTGTATTTAATTATTAATGATTTAATGAACTAAATTATTAATGATCTAATGAACTAAGTTGTATTCTATATTTCTATCATATTTAATATTATATATAAATAATAAATGCTCCAAAGCTTTTTCAACATTCTGACACTATATAAACTAGTTAAATTACAGGTCTAGTGCACGTGATATATATGATTTTATCATTTCGATTGTTTCTTATACATTTACTTGTTCATGGTAAAAACTTTGAATAAAATATATTTATTAGTGAATAAAATTAGAAAACTAAAGTTATAACTTTTACGCTTTTCATAAGTTTTACTCACCAAAATATTTTTAATTAAGTTAATTATGCTAGAAAACATCATTTGTACATTTTTAGTTTGATTTTTTAATATATTATTTTTTTTATCTCTATGTGATAAACGAATAATGTGTTTCATTCTCTTATTTTGATTGAATTTTTTTCATATATATTAATGATGAAATAATTTAATATATTTTCATGTTTAAAAATAAATTTTAAATTATAAATGAAAAAAATAAAAAATTTACTCAAAAAATATATCATTTTAAAAAAATTAACAATTAATTCTATGTTGATAGACTCAAATGACATGAAATTATAAAATAATAAATAAATAAAATGATTAAAAATAAATTTTTTTATCTAATTTTTAATATATTAAAGATAATTTAGTCAATAATTGAAGTTTGGTGGAAGCTGCATTAACAGCTAAGTATTAGGTATTGTTGAGAGACCTTTTCTGCACACCTAACTGAGCAGCTATTTCCTGAAGTAATGATTGGAAGGTGTTGCCTGGTCAGTCACTTTGGCTGTTTGGCATAGTGGGGGAGATTTTTTTTTTAATATAATCTGAAATTATGTATATTAAAATAATATTTTAAAGATTCTCTTGCACAGTTGTTAATGTTGGACAAATTTTTAGTTACATTTCATTTATCTTTATTCTAATTTTAAATTTTAAAATTAAATTTTTTTTAGAAAAATTATAATTACTATTTGAATTCATAATTTTATAATGTCGATAAAAAAAATATAATCATCATATAAACTCATCTCATTAATCTATATTTAATTTAACTCATATTACTTTAAAAGAGACTGTAATGAATATATAAGCAACAATGTAGGGGTATCTCTCTAATTTTAAATTGAGAAAGATGTGATGGTTAGATTCTGACTTTGTTACTTGTTGGGCAGGAGTTATTTAAATGTTACAATTACATATTAATTGGTTAGGATTAAATTGATGTGAGAGTTAGGATTGTCTTCTTTATTTCGAACAAAAAATAAATAATTTTATTAGCTAGTTTTTTAGTTGTTTCATTAGGATATAAAAATAAGGATGAGTTATATAATGATATTAGTCAATATGTCGTGCATGTAATTGAATCAGTCATATTTTTAATTATGATCAGTACCTATATTCATGTTGTGTTTATGTGAATTAAGAAAATATATTAAACGTCATATTATTTATTTGTAATTTATTTGAATAAAATCAAGAGGATTTCACATTCGTATTATTTTTTATTTATTGATATATTGTTATTCAACAATATTCTTGAACATCGTGCATGTTTTTAGCAAAACAAATTAAGAGTGTATAGTAAAAATATACTCTAAAAATTAAAAAAAAAATAAGTAATGTCATTAGAATTAAGTTATTCATTTCATATTTTATTATAAACTTAATCTTTTTTATATTGTAAATTTATTTTTCTGTATTTAACAATATAAGTATGCAACATGTTAAAAAATAGTATAACTAAAGTTTCTAAAAGCGTATTAGAACTGAATTATATTTAAAACTTTATTATTTAAATATTATAAAGATAATTCATTTTTTCCTCTAATTGGTAAAACGTTGTAATTTTCTCTATAACTTCTTGAATAACTTTCTATAATTCATTCAAAGTTATCAAATTAAAATTTATATATTAATTACTTACCTTTTCAAATTCATTATATGTGAATGAATTTAAAAAGACAATGCATACTTTGACCAATTTATAATTTTAAAAATAACCAATTATTAAATGTCACATGTAAATTTAAAAATAACCAATTATTAAATGTCACATGTAAATTTAAAGTTTATTTTAGGTAATGCATCAATAATAAGTGGATAAAAGTATCTAAATTGTCATCTCCTCCTAACTTTTAATATACTATTATTTTATCACGTACATTTCAAGTGGTTATGTAAATTGCTCAGAGATGTTGGACATAAGTAACTATTTAAATATTTGAAATGATTTAATTAACTGTTCTAAGAAAAAAATATTTTCATATTTTTAGTAGAATTTCAATGATGAACGTAAACTTTTCTTGGTGAAATATAGCCTAGTAAATTAAATTAATAGTTGTGATGATCTAGATTTTACAAATTTTATGACAGTCATTGAAATAAGAAAGTATATTCTAGTTTATGAATTTGAAGTAAAAAAAATAACTAAATGCAATTCAAAGTCGTATTTAAAGGTATAGTAAAATCAATGAAATAAAATGGAATGAGTGAAATTGTAAAACTTTTATAGGGAAAGGAAACCAGATGAGCATTACAAATTTTTTTAGCCTTTATCGTGCGTGTAATAAAGAATTAGCAATTATAATAATTATATAAAATGTGGTCAGAAATATACATTTTTATTTTTATTTTTGTAGGGATGAATCTTAATTATTTGTTATAAGATACATTTAGGACCTAACATGCTAATTGGTGAGAAGATAATTTAAAATATCAATATGGACATAATCGTCCAAAAATATTTCTACAAATTTGGTGCTTTTGTATATGTTATTATGAGGATGAATCTTAATTATCTTTTATAAGATACATGTGGATCTACCATAATAATTTATGTGAATATAATTTAAAAAAACAATAGGGACATAATAGTCCCCAAAAATCACTCCAAATTTAGTGCTTTTTATATATGTTGTTATTATTATTATTATTATAGATAAATTTTATTGAAATCAATTAGTAAAAAGTTATAATTTTTTTTACAACTTATTGAATAACTTTTTATAATTCATTCAAAATTACCAAATTAAAATTTATCTATTAATTACTTGTCATTTTCAAATTCATTAAACAGGTGAATGATTTAAGAAGTTAATACATTCTTTGATCAATTTATTATAATTTTAAAAGTAATCAATTATTAAATGTCACGTGTAAATTTAAAAGTTATTTTGGGTAATGCATCAATAATAAATAGATGAAAATTGATTGAAAATAATTCTCATCTCCTCTATATTTTTATATATTATAGATATAAAAGTGTGAATGTTGAGGTTCTTCATGGGGTTATTTGAAAAATGACATACTTTAATAAAATTAATATTTATCCCAAAAATAAAATACGGGATTGAATTTGATTAAATAATCTATAACATATATAAAAGTACTGAACTTGGAGAAACATTTTTAGATGATATTGTCCTTATTGATATTTTAAATTATCTTAATTGCCCGTCAATTACTATGGTAGGTCTCACATATTTCATATCAAAATTAATTAAGATTCATCCTCATTAAATGAAAAATATTTTTATCTTTCATCTCATTTTTACATCATTATAATAATTATTTATTATTTATTGCATGCCACAAAATAATAAAATTTTATCTCTAATACTCTTATGGTACCGCTTGCATGTAAAGCATCTACAATTTCACTAATTACATTTTATATTTTTACTGATTCTACTTTATTTTTGAATAAGATTTTTAAATTGCACTTAGTAAATTTGTAATTTTCTATTCTTATGAGCGATGTCATATCATTTGACAAAATGTCACTAACCATTAATTAAAATCACTGAGCTAGGTTACACCGATTAAGAAAATTTAAGTTCATAATTGAATTCCTACTCAGATAATATAAAAGAGTTTTTTTGTTCTTAAAATCATTTAATTTTTTTTGTCAAAGTTACGTTGTAAATTTTAAGGAAAATTTGGGAATATGACTCAAACTCATTACCTAAATGCATGGGTGTGAGGAGTTAACCAACTGTGTCAACCTAACTTGTCTAATTTGAGATATATTGAATAGTTATATGTCTAAAACTTATGAGCGATTTATATAAGCACGTGCAATGTACATGTTAAAATACTAGTTATATAAAATGAAAGATAAATCTTGTCTTATGGATTTTAAAGTGAGGACGATTCGGTCAATCAAAAAAATTTCTTTTTAACGCTCCACTTATAAATACTAGATTTGAAAACTATCCATTACACGTGGAAATGAAATAAAATAGTTCTCTATAACTAAATTTTATAGTCCACACTCTAAAGTATATGCTTCTTAAGTACGTATAAAATGACTTAAAATTATATTTGCATTATAACGTAAAAACAAATTATTCTATTAAAATAGTATTTGGTGCATTAAACAGTTTTTGCGATAGTTCAACGTGAATACGTAACTTAATATATGCAAATGTGAACGAATTATTGAGATTAAAACTCACAAAAAATCTCTTTAGTCAAAAATAATTAAAAACATATATAAAAGAAATAAATTATAGAAGAAGTGTCGAATATGTATTACCTCTAACTATATAGCGGTTAATATCAGAAAATCAATTTACCCCGTTGACTATTTTCAAGATAAATATGTATTTTAAAGATAAATATGTATTTTAATATCATTTTCACGGAAGATTGGACAGTGAAGTTTTTTTATTGACTAGAAAAATTTAGAGAAAATTAAAGAATTAAGCTCGGTTCAATTTAAGTTATATTTTATGTCTCTTAATTTTTATTTTTACAGATATGGCCGAATTTTAGGAAAGATATTTTAGTATTTTAGGATTCTATATGGTAATTTACTTTTTTACCTTTATTATAACTAATTGTCTATTTTAGGTTTTATTATTTTAATGTTTTTCCTGCAGCTAGTCTCTCTTCCCGCAGTCCGCAGCTAGGCTCTCTTCCACGGCTTTGGCGGCATCATTGTTGCAAATTTTCAAGCATTATTATTTTCAATATTTCATCTTCATCTCCAATCCTCATTTCTGAGAAATCCGTAACATCAATAACATGTTTTTTTTATTGATTATGGTTATATACTCGGTAATATTTTAACAGTTTATAGGATTGATATTGGTTTTTGTTTGGGCGAATTTGGCAAATATGTCTTCATTCTTTGGAATTGATCAACAAATGAATTTGACGAATTTGTCTTCATCATTTTTCTGTGTAACAGTTTTCGTCCTTCATATTTTTTTTGTATTCGATTCATACGGTGTTTATATTTTCATTCAATATTCTTATTTTCACATTACATTTTTTTTTATAGATTTTAGGGTTTTGAAGTTGCATTTATGTTTTTTTATTCTTTTTCGTTGTTGATTCTTAATACATTAGGTGATTTCTCTATTTTTATGGTATTACAAAGAATATCAGCACACTGTTCTAAATATATTTTGTTGAATTGTTCTTTTAGTGTTCGTTTCATATATGTTAAGTAATATATAGATCTATACCCATGATATATAATAATGTACTGTCTTATGCAATTTTTTTTGGAAATCTATGTAATATAGCATATAGACATGTACGCAATGGTATAGAATTACATATTGTGTTATACAATATTGAATATAATTTTTAATATAGTCTATAGACATACTAGTATGTATAAATTTAAATACTATATTATGTAGTTTTCTGTCTATAATTGTTTTAGTATATATACTTATACTATGTGGTGCATAATTACATACTGTCGTTATTGTTGAATTGTGTTCAACTGATTTTGTAATTTCAGTTTTTGTAGTTTATAGTTATATAATGTCTAGTACATATTATTTACAGTCTTATTTATGTCATTTATTTATTTATTGTTATTATTTTTTAGCTATGATGGTGAATATCCCCATTGTTATATTTTATGATGAAAAGTGGGATGATGCAAGAAATTAGATTGACTACAAGATTAAGCCATTGTTGATTGTATATATGTCCATAGTATATTAATTGACTAAACTCTATACAATTTACAAAACTAGGTATTTCAGGAATTGGATATATGCTCATAGTTTATTATTTAATGACCAGCATATACACTTACAAAAATAGATTTAGTCAGAAATTGGATATCTACCTATAGTATATTAACCCTTACTTATATGTATATACACTAATCAAACCAGACTATTTCAAGAATTGAATATATACTTATAGTATATTAAATTTACTCCCTGTATATACTAACCAACCCAGAAAATTTCAAAAGGAATTTTCTGATCTTCCAAAATGATTAATAATATCAAATTCTATCAAAAGTTTCAAAATTAGTGAACAGTTTGCAAACTACAATCATTTACCACCCATTAATCAAATAAGCCTAAGGTCATAAAAAATAGCATCATCCATGTGATTTAGTAGAATATCAACAAGTCTAATATCCTAAGAAAAACTATCCAACAGTTGTAAGACAATTCATCAATCAAAATCAGGAAGAGGATGGGAAAATAAATTAAAGTTAGGAATTTCTGATTCAATTGGCGGTGCTGCTGTCTTTTCCGACACTGCTGGCTGTGCTGCCCGCTAGCTGTGTTTGCTTCTCTTTTTCAGTAATTTTCATCGGTCGCTGTGACTTTTTTATGTAAGTTGTTGCTGCTCTATCAAGGTGTCTCTTTTTATTGTTTTCCTGCATTATGTCAACCTTAGTTTAGTCTATAACAGTGCCTTTCTTTAATTTTTTTCTGTCTATGTTTATTAATATTGGGGCATTTTGGTTTGTTGGCTGTATTTTGGCCTCATTTGTATTTTCTGCTTGTATAAGTTTATTCACTGTGAGTAAACAGTTATATACTAATTCATGATAACTATGTGTAAATTTAGTCATGACTATGCAAATCAACAGTTTATGATTATATGCTTCTATACTACATGCATATACGTATTTACTTTAAAAATCAGTATTATAGACCAGTTAATTTATAAAATATTTATGGTTATATTATACCTATGTCATATAAATATTTACTATTATACAACGCAAGAGAGATAGAAACGCAATCAATAATCTCAAATTAAAAACACACTCTTGTTTTCAAGTTATACAGAACGAAAATGGAGATAAAAAATGCACTTAAAAAACACAGATTGAAAACGCATATCAAACGGTATAAACCTCAGATTCAAACCACAAATCAAACTGTACATCGAAAACACATATCACATCTTATAAAAAAATACAGATCAAACCGTACACAGAACGAAAACACATATAAAAATGCATATTGAAAGCGCACTTAAAAAATGCAGTCAATAATCTCATATTCAAATGTATATAACTCAGATCAAACCATATATAACTTAGAATAGTCAGATTAAACAAAAATCATAGTTAATAATCTCAGATTCAAACCGTATATATCTTCAAAAATGAAATCTCTGTCAACAACAGAACAATAATAGAAACTACACTTACAATCACGACTTGGTGCGATTTAGGCTTTGGATGTAGATTTCATTTCTAGGTTTCGCGCAGTCGCCCGTCGTCAGTCGCCCCTCTCCCGAGAGCTTTCTTGGTGTTTTTATTGTTTTGCGCTAGGGTTTGTTACGTGAAGAAAAAGATTTTCGTCGTTTATTAGTGATGTCAATTTCATCTATTTACTATGTCTCTTAGGTTTTAATGATGGCCACTATAAAATTCACCAATTTGTGCAAATTACAGCTTTTGTGTCATTTTATTTATTTATTTACCTATAATGACCTATTTCCATAATTGAGCCAAAAATTGAAGTACGCAATAATTTTAGATCAATAATGTAAGGTAATATTAAGAAATTAAATCAAAATTGTGGAAAATTTTAAGTACCAAATTACAAGTTTAAAATGTTTAGAATTACAAGAAATGTTTCTTTTACATTTCTTTTATATTTCTTTTTTGTGGAATAAAAAATAGAAGTTGTTAATGGAAAATCGTCTTCTAATCGACCGTTAAAAGTTCATCAAAGGGGGAGATCCGATCCGCCACCACGGCACTACTCCCTTTCCATTCTTGGTGGCACGTTCAAATACAGAAACAATATTCTTCTTCAAAAAAAGAACTGAAATAAATCAATAATTTACAACAGCCTTCGATTCACAGTTCTTCTCTGGATCTCTCCGCCTCTCTTCTTCTCCAGAGAACCTCTCTCACTCTCAAACACCACCAACAATATTCAGAATCTTTCCGTCCGTTTCGTGTATTTCTTGCTCACCTTCCGAATCTTCTTTCGAATTCGTTAGTTTACAGAGGCATTGTTTCGAAAATGAGCACTGGGGAGCTTCTGAGCATCGAACCGTTGGAGCTCAAGTTTCCTTGTAATATGATTTGTTTTTCTTGGATTTGGATCTGTTTTTTAATTCTCTCTCGAGTTTATTTTTCTGCATGTTTCATTTGTTTCTGATTTGATTTGTTTTTGTTTTTATTAGTCGAATTGAAGAAACAGATCTCTTGCTCCCTTCAATTGTCAAATAAGACGGATAGCTACGTCGCTTTCAAGGTACATCTTTCTCTCTCTTTCACTCTCTAGATAATAATGTTCATATTGGCTTCGCATTCTTGTTTGAATCAGGATTAGTTGATCTTTTGTGTCGTATTGTGCTTTACCTTCTATTTTGTGATGCACACCCCCGCACGTTTAGATGCATATTAGGGATCCGAAAAAACTACAGCTTTCTATGAAACTTTTATATATTTTGTTCTTGCTGCGCTACAAATACAAATGAAACAGTTTCAATTTGGAATCTTTGTAGATTATGACCATTTCTTGCATAGTTTTGATGCTAAAAATGGGAACGATCTTGTTCAGGTGAAAACTACAAATCCAAAGAAGTATTGTGTTCGTCCAAATGCCGGAATTGTCTTGCCTCGGTCCACATGTGATATTATAGGTGCTAATGCCGAAGATTTTCTTCCCTAGTTTTTATGTTTGTATGTACTATTGAATTGGGAGCTTTAATTTGTAATTGTTTTCCGTCCTAGTTTAGTTACTATGCAAGCACAAAAGGAGGCTCCTCCTGACATGCAATGCAAGGACAAGTTCCTCCTGCAGAGTGTAAAAACAGATGATGGCGTAACTGCAAAGGATATAAATGCAGAAATGGTAGCTGGATTACATATATTTACAAATTCTTAACTTTTTTTATGTTTATGTTAATTTTCATATATGAATGTGGGGTTGTTCAGTTCAACAAGGAGGCAGGGCATGTGGTTGAGGAATGCAAATTGAGAGTGGCATATGTTTCGCCACCTCAACCACCGTCTCCAGTGGCAGAAGGGTCTGAAGAAGGGTCTTCACCTAAAGGTTATGCTTCAGAAAATGGAAATGTGAGTGGTATTGTTTATAAGTATCAGTACTTCAGTCTTGTAGATAGATTATTGTATTTATATTGATCAGGGTCCTTCCTATTTCTGTTAACAGACTATAAGGGCGTTCCCCGAGCGGATTGAACCTAGAGATAAATCCATAGAGGTAAAGTGGGGATAAATAGTTATGTTCAGTTGCATGCACTACTTTTGGATTGCCTTTGTAGGATATCTTTTTCTGTGTGTATTGTGTATCATTGATTAATGTCAGAATGTTTAAATTGTACTGTTCAGGTCAAGTGTCTTTTCGGGAGTATAATGTTGATATACTTATTTATTTTCTGGTTCTTTGATGACAAGCATCACATGTGGATTTATTCTTGGTTGTAAATTTAACTGTTTAAACAATGGCGAAATACACTAAGCTCACGAGGAATGGCGTGGTTCACTAGCTTGCATGGTTTTATAGTTAGTGTTCTTTCTTCTCTGGAGATTACCATATTTCCCAAGTTGTTAACACAAGGGAAAATTACAGGTAGAAGCTCTTATCGCAAAACTGATGGAGGAGAAGAAAACCGCCATTCAACAGAATAACAGGCTTCGTCAGGAATTGGTGAGGGCTTGATCATTGCATGCATGTCATTTCCACCCAAGAATTCAAGCTTTTAGTGATGCATATATTAAATTTCTTGTTAAGAAATTAAAATCTAGTGAAGTCTCTAGCTCCTCCAAATATGCTTCTGCATTTGATATGTGCAATTGAAGTCTTTCACCCCAAGAGTTGTTTATGTTAGAGTATAACAATGTGTAGGAACTCTTGAGGCATGGTGGTAACAACAATCAAGGCGGTGTCTCCATCCTGTTTGTCATCTTTGTTGGCTTGCTTGGCATTGTTTTGGGCTATATTGTGAAGAGGACATGAGCGACCAACTGTTAATCATTTGCTGTCAATCTCAATTTCCTTTCCGTTCACCATCTCCGAAGAGATGATGAAAGGGAGGGAAATTAACCTTTGCTAATGGTGGTACTTTGTTAGTTCTAGATTCGTGAAAGTAGAAAACTTGTTTAGATATGATCAAAGACTGTGTATTAGCTCGAATGTTGATGTATTTGTCAGTGACTAATTTCAGGTAAAATGCATATTCTTTTATAACTTAAGAGGATGGTTTTCTTTTGTTTCTCTAGCAATTCAACTTCAGGATGTTATCAACAGTTTAACCACTTAATAATTTTGTACATCATTTAACTCAGGAAATTAGTCCTTTTCTTTTTGTATCTTTCAGTGAAATATTCTGTCCTAAGTCTTTCCTTGTAGGCAGCTCTGATGAGATATATGGACTGTCTTTAACCTTTTAGAGAGACATTGATAATCCGGAGTTAGGGACATTGATATAATGATCTTGAGGGATAGCTCCAAAAGCAAGATCACTTCTATTTTGACTACCTTTCCTACATCAAAATTGTTAACGTAGAAGCAATAACATGGCTCATATAATGTCATATCACATAAAGTTTAAAAGTTGATTGATGTTTCGTATTATATATTGGAAGATGTTTCATATCATGTAATAACTAATATTTTGAGTTAAAAGGTGATGGATGAACTAAGAAGTTATAATAGTTTACCTTAACCAGAAAATATCTAGATCGGCCATGGCTCTTTTGTCTTGGAAAATAATATAGTTACCTCGTGAAGAGTTAGTTAGCACTTCTTTTGTTGAAATGGAAAGACCTTACCTCGTGAAGAGTTAGTTAGCACTTCTTTTGTTGAAATGGAAAGACCTCTTTTGTTGAAATGGAAAGACCTTACCTCGTGAAGAGTTAGTTAGCACTTCTTTTGTTGAAATGGAAAGACCGTGGAGTAGAAAATTTGAATAGAATATAGTATACTAGAAAGAGATTCAAGAATGAGTTTTCTTTTTATAAAGTTGTTGACATGTTCTCTTATGGGTAGTTTTATCAAGATCAGAAAAGAATTGCACAAATGCTTCTAATTGAGTGAGTTTTAATTTTAATTTTTCTGTTACTGGTTTCGTGGTTTTAAATTGAGCTGAGCTGAGTAGAACTTAAAAATGAATATCTACTTTAAATCTTAACCTAGTGAATATAATTTATTCTACTTTATTTATTTTTAGAGTTCTTCAAGCTTAAGCATCTAACAAAAACTATTTTTTAAGAGAATCTTATTTCATTTGAAAGAGATATTTGGGACCATTTATAAAAGTCATATCAATTTATAAACTATTTATTAATTCCTTTTGGATACGTCTTGTTTTAACTGATCTCAATATCATAGTTTTTTATGGATTATCATTTTACGTATTGCTGTTATTAGACTTCTTATATCAAGATATCGATCAAATAATAAATATTCATTTTTAGATGGTCTATAAGATGCTCAATCTATTAGTTATGAAATACCGTTAACTCGATGTGTTTTATCAATATATCAACATGCGATTCATTACTTTTTCGTTTTATCTTAGAATATAATTTTATTAGCAGATGAGATATGGTTGGTTGTTCCTCAACTTTAAATATAAATTCGTTAGTCCGAAATTTTTTGAATGTTTTTGTATTATATGCTTTTTGAAAGAATTAAACGGTTTTTAGGTTGAGATTATTGGGCGTTTTGGCACTAATAAGACGGTTTTAAAAAAATTATTCTGAAAATTAGGTGATTTTGAAAAATATTTTAAAAGTAAGGTGGTTTAGGCCTAAAATCGTCAATGCAAAAGACGATTTCCAGTTGGTTCGAACCAGGTACAAATCGTGTTTTGTAAAGTCGAGTTCTACCCTTTTGCAAATCGTCTTTACTAAAGACGATTTGTGCACTGTAATCAAAGACGATTTGTGCACTGAGCTTAATTCATTCTCTCCGACTGCTGTTTCAAGGCCAAGTCCTCCTTCGACTGCGCACAAAATCGACTCATTCAGATTATAAACAAGTGAGCAAATGCTTCAAAAGCAAAAAAAAAGTACAAATAAGATTGAATTTTTTTTCACCTCTTCCATTTTAATGTAGTAAAGGCTAAAGACCAAGAGCTCCATCATGGGAACCACCTTCCTTTCGTAAGAGATCCTCTAATTGAAATTCACTATCACCATTATATGACTAAACAAACATGCAATTAGCCAAGAAACTTACCATCAATTCAATTTCCATCCTGCAATTCTTCAAAGAAAAGAACCTAGCTCAGAACTCTTAAAATTGATGGTAAAAACCTAACACGGAACTCTCATAGGGAAGAGGGGATAAATATGAGCTATTAGAGGGAGATACATCCTTGGAACAGGTGGTGAGGAGTGAACGCACAGCAAGCTTCAGGGACTTTTTAAGATGTAAATGCCTCGACCCTAATGGAGGACCAAGCTCATTCCCCTTCTTCGTTCCGGAAATTTTCAACACTCTAATCTCAACAAGAGAAGCGAATTCCTCACCTTGAGCTAAGATTGCTACAAACCAACTAAATTTGCAACAAAAAAAAACATTGCTAGAGAGACTGACTTCAGTTGAGGGAGGTCTGCGGGTGGAAAAGTCTAGTAGACAGAGACAGAGCTGCAGAGAAAGAAGGTCGAACGAGAGAGTGCGAAAAAAAGATGAAATCAAGGGAGATCTAACAGTGCGATAGTGCATCAGAGGAGTGGAAGTGAGCCGACCGTTGAAACTGATCCACTATCGCACTGTTAGGGCTGAGAGAGGAGAGACAAATCACGGAACGGTTTTTATTAAAGCAGATTCATATACTAATCTTTTTGTATAATTTGATCCTTATATTAATTTTTACTTACTCTAACCCATGACTTAGTTTCAATTTAAAATTAACTTGGAAAGTTACCAAAAAATCTCTTTTATGAATTCTAAACGACGGTTTGAAAAAAAGTGATGATTACACGAAAACTCACACATTTATGTACCTTACTTACATTTCCCTCATTTCTCTCTTATGGTTACTATCTCTCTCTCTTGAAGTCGCAGTATCTCTCTCTACAAATTCTTGAGTCTTCGTCTCCCACAACAAGGTAAGTTTTTGTTTTCTGGATTATAAGGTAGTTTTTTTGAGTTTCTGAGGTGTTTTTTCTAGATTTCTAAGGGGCTTTCTTCTGAATTTCTGCATTTCTATTTTTTGTGGATGTCTAAATCACAATAAGGTTATTTTTTTACACGCTCATCTTGTAATCATCATGTAGTGTACACGAGATTTTCTAGGTACACGCTCATCGTGTAACCATCCTATAGTGTACACGAGGATCGTGTAAACCTCGTGTACACTACAGGATGGTTGCATGAGGATCGTGTAAACCTCGTGTGCACTACATGATGGTTACACGAGGATCGTGTAAGTCTCATATAGGCTACATGAGGACTACACAAGGGTCGTATAAGCCTCGTGTAGATTACAATAGGACTACACGAGGATCGTGTACCCCTCGTGTAGTTTATACGATGACTACACAAGCATCGTGTACATTTTCTGATCTTATGTTTGCCTTTAATTTTTTATAGGTATGGCTGCATCAAAGATGCAACAAAAATACATCCATGACATTAACGGAATTTCAAAAGCAAGGGTCAATGCAAAGTGTAATACCCATTGCATAAATGTTATCGAGACCAAGCTGACAACTCCTCAACTCTCCCTATTTAAGGAGAAGTGATTTGGCCATCTTCTTGATCTCCCAGCCCTGAAGTTTTCAGAAACTGTCTGCCACCAGATACTGGCCAGGGAGGCCAAATATGTCAACGACATTCCATCTGAAGAGGAAATCTGGTTTCTTATCAGTGAGGAACCACTGTGCTTCTCCAAGGAGAAGTTCTCGTTGATGACCTGACTAAAGTTAGGTGAAGCCCGAGATGAGAAGAAGACCCGTGGCCCCAACATACTCTCTGATCTGTAATTTCCCAAAGGCCAATCAATAACCATGACTGAGTTGGAGGAGAAATTTAAAAACTCTGAATATAAGTCAGATTCTGATGGGGTCGAGATGACTCTAATTTATATGCTAGAGCATTTTATGTTGGGGAAGGAGAACCGTACCCCAATTGAGAAGAGATGGTTGGCTTTGGTTGACAACCTTGGAACGTTCAACCAATATATGTGGGGAGAGCTCTCTTTCTCCAAAACAATGAAATCATTATTAGTCGTCAAGAATACGGAGGCTATTTTTGGTGATCTTAAATATCAAGAAAAAGATTAAAAAACACAAAAATCCCTCGTTGCTGTTCATGGATATTCACTTAATAGATGTCAATTTGCCTTCCAGGTATAATTTATTTAATTCTATGTAATGATGAATTGAATTATTTATGTGTTGAATACTAAATTACTCTTTTTTGTTTAAATGGGTATGGGTATTTGAAAACATCCCCTTGGTGGGTAGTTTTTATGGTAACCAGGTTTCGACCAAGGTGTCAAGTATTCTCAAGTGGTGTCTGACCACGATAGTACCAGTTGAGAATCTACAAAAAGAAATTTTTTCAAAGGAGAATGTATGTTGGTGAATTATGTTGACAAGTTAATTTATATTACTTTCATATATACTAATTTATACTTCTTGCATTTTTAGTTGATAGTTTTTTCCTTGGTCCCTAATGAGGATGAAGAAGAAAAAGCCTTCTAGAGATCAATAGTTGGAGAAAATGTATGTTAAAAATCATTTTCTACCCTTCTTCTTCTTGAACACAAACCTCGTATTGTCATCGTGTAGACTGTACGACGATTACACTGACCTTATGGAGTCATCATGTAGTCTACATGATGGTTACATTGATCTCGTGTAGTCATCATGTAAATCAGTGTAACTATCGTGTAATCTATTCAATGACTACACGAGTTCCGTGCAACCGATCTTGTTGTCTACACGAGGTCCGTGTAATAGATCTCGTAGTCTACAGGAAGACTACTTGAGATCTGTATAACCGATCTTGTAGTCGACACGATGACTACATGATATCCATGTAACCATCGTGTAGTATACACGATGTCTACACGAGGTCCATGTATCCATCGTGTAGTCTACACGATGACTACACGAGGTCAGTGTAACCACCATATAGCCTACATGATGACTACACGAGGTTCGTGTAACCGATCGTGTAGTCACCCTTTTTCTATTTTGTCTGCTTAATATTACATGTGTTTTTAGTCAGCGCCCCTTCAGTCACTCTTTCCAGTAGAATATGAAGCTAATGGGGAAGAGGAGGCCATTGAAAAGGAAGAGGAGAATAAGAAGAGGAAAATGAGGCCATTGAAAAAATAGAGGAGAAGAAGATTGTGTCCAAGAAGTTCAATGGACATGAAGATTGAGTGAGAAAATGTCTGATTAGAATGGACCAAAATATTACTTTAATGGATAAGAAGTTTTTTTTCCATATAATCAGACATTTCCTTTGCATTTCCCAAATTAAAATTTTGATGGATGATCTGGTAACATCGAGGCTAGATCATTACTCATTTTGTCCTCAATCTGCCATGATGATGGCTAGCGACGGGGAGGAGGCAGAGATTGAGAAGGAATAGAAAAAAAAATGAAGAAGGAGAGAATGATGAAAAAGAAGAAGATATGGTAGAGAAGGAAGAAGAAGAAGAATAAGAAGAGATGGTAGAGAATGAAGAAGAAGAAGAAGAAGAAGAAGAAGAAGGAGAAGAAGAAGAAGAAGAGAAGGAACAAAAAGAAGAAGAAGAAGAAGATGAAAAAGAAGAAGAGAAGGTAGAAGAAAAAGAAGAAGAGAAGTTAGAAGGAAAAGATGAAAAAGAAGTAGAGAAAGAAGAAGAGAAAGAATAAAGTAAATGTGAGAAAGAAGAACAAGAAAAATAAGGAAGAAGAAGATAAAGAAGATAATGAGGAGGAATAAGGTGAAAAGAAGGAAGATGAAGAAAAAATAGAAGAGAAAAAAGAAGAAGAACAAAGTGAAGAAAAAATAAAAAAGAAGAAAAAGAAAAATAAAAGAAAAAGAAATACACAAGGAAGAAGAAAAATAAGGGAAGAAGTTGAAGAATATAAGAATTAGAAGGAATAAAGAGGAAGAAAAAAAAGAAATTATAAAAAAGAAGAGGAAGCTGAAGAAGAAGAAGAAGAAGAAGAAGAAGAAGAAGAAGAAGAAGAAGAAGAAGAAGAAGAAGAAGAAAATGTTGCATCGATAATATCTGCATTGATGGATTTGGTTCGGTCAATGGAGCAATACAACGATGGAGAAGAATAAGAGATTGTTTGCCTTGGTGAACTCGGTAAGAAGAGATAAAGAGATCTCGGGTCCTAGAGTCACCTAATTGGGAAATCGAAAAGGTTGAAAAGAAGAAGCAGCGGAGGAAAAAAGTTGATGAAAATATCGTTGCCAAAACGGACTTCAAACCTTTTCAATCATATGACAATGTATCTCTAGAGGATGAAACCCGTTTTAAAGCCTGGTTCACCTCCCCAAGGGCAAAGTAAGTTCCATAATTTTACTTCTTATTCTCATACATGATGATTATACTGACCTCATGTAGTCATCATTTAGTATACACGATGGTTACATTGACTTCGTGCAACCATCGTGTAGTCTACACGATGATTACACTAATCTCGTATAGCCATCTAGTAGTATACATGATAGTTACACTGACCTCGTGTAACCATCGTGTGGTAAACCAATTGTGTACCTAATTTTGATTTATAATTACATTGTACAGGAACAAGAAAGTAGACGTTGGATTTTACATCGTTGACCTTACCTGGTTTAAAAAACTAGTCTCTTCACATTATCAATGACATGAGTCAGATGTAAAAAATAATTTATAATCTTTTTTAATGTGGTATTTAAAATAATTATAAATATCTAAACTAATCTTTATTACATTGTAACATATCAATGCATACCTAGAGCTCATGAGAAGTGATTTACAAGAATACAACCCTCATATCACAATTAGTGTTGGTGATTTGATTATGCAAGTAAGTAAGATTTATTTTTGAACATAATGAAGTGCACACCGTAGTCTACACGATTCCTTCATGTTGCCTCGTGTAGACTACATGAAGTCTACACGAGGCCCGAGACAACATGAAGTCTACACGAGACAAACATGGCATGCCTCGTGTAGACTTCATGAACATTTTTGACTAGTGTTGAAGATTTAAAATTTTTCCTGTGACATTACAGGGGGACCTGTCTGGCCGAATGGAAGAGTTTGAGCAAGATCCTGCGGGATGAGATATTGACATTAATGATCAGCTATGGTACCTAGTCCTCGACTTGCAGACAAATTTTGGAAAGAGCTGGGAACAATCAGATAAAGTTATATTTCCAATGAATGTGAATCACAGTCATTGGATTGCGGTCGAGCTTGATTTGAATGACTAGTGTATTTGTATTTATAACTTCATGAACACATCATATCACCTCTCCTTGTACATTGAAATAATGAAGCCTTTTATGAAGATTGTATCTCGGCTTCTTCAAATGATGAACATTTATGAGAGAAGACAGGAGGTTAAACCCAAAGATGAGTTGAAATATGAGATCATGAAGTGTCCATAACAAGATAATGGGTGAGTGAAAAAAAAATTTCTTAAAGTCCACGTAAAATTTAATATATATATATATATNTATATATATATTTAATTGTGTTTTTGCATTTCATTTGTTTTGTAGGTTCGATTGTGGGGTAGTCACCTTTAAGTTTGTCGAAACCCTCGAAGATGGGAAGAATCTCCAAGAAATAACTCAACAACAAATGCCAGAATATCGAAGACGAATTGCAATTGAGTTATATGCACGTGACATAGTTGTACAGAAATAATTTGGATATATTTATGGATTTTTATTTTGTTTTTATACACCCTCAAATTGTGAATTATGGATTATAAGTTTTTTTTTGGTTACTAAATGTTTAGTGCAAACTTTATGTAACCTATAGAATGACTTTACGGGGATCGTGCAGTTTTCGTGTAGGCTACATGATGACTTGACAGGCGTCATGTAGTCTTCATATAGCCTACACTATGACTTTACATACATCGTGTAGGCTTCATATAGCCTACACGAGTTCTTCACGGGCATCGTGTTGTCTTCATATAGCCTACACGATGACTTCATGAGCATCATGTAGGATTCATGTAGGCTAAAACTTTATGACATTAATAAATAACAAACAAAAGTATATTTCTATATTAATATTTAATTTAAGTCTACAAAGGTCATTACTTATTTTTAAGTGGCTTGGTCATCCTGTTGAGATAGAGGAATTGGATTTCTGCACGTTTGTCGGTTGTGGCCAATTTGCCCATAAAGTTTACACTTCCTTCTCACTTCTAGATGAAATTCTCTCTGTCCTAGGTCTGCCACTTTGGCGCCTCATTATAGGTGGAAATCCACATTTTCATGAACCTCATGACTGATGACCCAATCTACTTGATCTCCGAGAGGATGTATTGTTTCTGCATACGCATCAATTAGAACCTTGTTTTTATAGAAACTTAAACACATACTGAATGCAGAAATATTGCGCTGCCGACATGCAGCCAACACACGCTTGCATGAAATTTGATCAAGATCAAATTTTCTGCACTTACAAGTCTTAAGATGCAAGTTTACCCTTGTGCTTCCTTACCCCCACCCGCGATATGAAACTTGTGGGTGTCCGAAGGAAATAATGATAGTGTACATGATGCAAGATGCTTCCTATTAAGATCAGTATTAATCCAATCTGTCATCTGTGAGGTGATTTAACAGGCAACAGTTCGTCGTTCATAGAACTATTGTTGTAACATGTCACAAATATGTTCTATAAAGCACGAAATGGGAAGCTTTCTAGCATCCTTCAAAATCTCATTCAAACATTCTGCTATGTTTGTAGTCATTATATTGTATCACCTTTCATCAAAATGAGAACGTGCCCACCTCTTAACTCCCCCCCACACACGCATTGTGAGATATCTGAAAATGCATCAGTAAAATGAGTTATCAACCGATCAAATTCTGATTAACGGTATTCCTTTGCTGCTTTCAAAAATAACGCGACCACATCTTCCTTTTTATAAATTGATTTGATATTTGGCTCATATGGAAGATGCAAGCTCCATGGAGCGCATTGAGAAATACAACATGTACAACATTTAGTATACTTGTATGCATGTCGGATATAATCATATAAACACCTAGTCTTCCGGATCACCGAGTGCATCGTGAAGTTTATGGAAGAACCATTCCCATGAATCATTATTTTCTGAATCTGCATTTCCAAATACAATGGGATATACTTGTTTGTTCCCATCCTTTGTTGTTGCAAAAAATAATACCCCTTCGTATTTGGCTTTTAAGGTAGTTGCGTCAATAGCAATGACAGGCCAAATACAGCTAAAAAATCCACAAATAGAGGGTCTAAGAGCCGTGAAAAAATATTTAAAATGATCCTGCTCATCGATATCTATGTGGGTTGTTGTCCTTGAAAAATATTTAATATTATTGTATTAAAATTGGAAGAGTACATAATGTACATTATGCGTACACAAGATCCATATAACCATCGTGTAGACTACATGATGACTACACGAGGTTAGTGTAGGCATCATGTAGATACACGACGACTACATGAGGTCCGTGTACCCATCATGTAATATACACGATAGATACACGAGGCCAGTGTAGTACTCGTGTAGACATTATGATGGTAAAATAGTGTACATGATGACTACACGAGGTCAATGAACCCTTCGTGTATACTACACAATGACTACAAGTGGTCAATGTACCCATCGTGTAATATACACAATGGCTACACGAGGCTCGTGTAGTACTCATGTAGATATTATGATGGAAAAATAAAAAATAAGTACCTGGTTTTTTATTCTAACATGTGACAATATGCTGGGAGCATCTTATAGTTGTTTTCAGGAAACCCTCAAACTAATTCCAAAGCATATTCCCTTGCTCTCCATGCCTTATGGTAACTTATGTTGACACTGAAATTAAGCCGAACATCTTCAGTTATGTATTTTGGCGTATATATACGTCTGACATCCATGTATTTGGACCTTATAGAATGACCAATCAATGATTATGTAGCCTGGTGGTGTTCATGTCTCAATATTTTAAATGCACATTTATGTGTATTGAAAATTTTTGTAACTTTGAAGTATGAACAATTTTTCAATTTCATGGCCTGCAACCTCCATTGGCATGTTTTCTCAACAAATACAAGTACCAATATTGACTGGTTTGACTTGAAGATCCGAAACTTAAAATTTCTCTGGATGATCATCATACGAGTAACCTTAAGCAGCATAGCTTTATCACTGTAGAAATAATCCATATTTATTATGTCTGATACAAGCTGATTCAAATCAGCTCGTTACTCACTGGACCCAGGACGTTGTTCATTCAAATCAAGTTGTGATGACAATGGACAAATGGTCTCGGGTTCAAGTCTGAAATTGTTGTATGGCCATCTCCATTGATGGCTATATCATGGTCATCTCCACAGATTGCATCATCATATGCCCCTTGATCAAAATCATCAACATCATCTCCATCAGCATCAACATCATCATCCTCGAAAACATCATAATCGTCATGACAAAAAACATCATCATAATGATAGTTCTTTTGAAAATGATCAACACTCTCAAAATGAAGAATGCTTTCATGTAGAGGTTGTCGTGACATTTGTGTTTCGGGAACCCAACTTTGATAAAACTCTGTAGTTTCAAGAACTCAAAGTTGTTGTGACATTGTGGTTTGAGGAACCGAACTTTGAGATAAAAATTTTTTTGGCTTAGTACTTACAAATAGTGGGCTTCTAAGTGATTCTGATCCATTATCCTTAACAAAGAACTGTAAATCTCTATCCTTTAAATTTTCAGCAGGAGGGCAAGGGACATGAATTTTCTAAAGAAATTTGATGGACATATTGTTGGAATATATTCATAAAGTAGCGTGTAATAACTATTTATTTGTATTTAACTATTTCTCAGACATTAGTATTATAGAATTTTTATGAATAAATTGAAAGTTTTATTTTAAATTAAAGTGTGTTTATAAATTACTCAAGTTTTAGAAATTTCATCAACGAACGAAGAGTGAAGACAGATGCGTCTCCAGACGAACTCTTTTGAGAAAGTTCAGAACAATATTCACAGTTTTAGGATCGACTGGGCAATCAAATCTGATTATGATTATTAAGTTGAACCAATCAATGCCAGTCATGGGGCATGGAAGTGGAGACTCAAACGGTTAACCTAGATATGTTATGAACATGTTGAATAGACCGATAACAAATTAGTTTAGAGCACAAAACCGTTTACCTAGCTCTAAATCTAATTGTTACACCTTGAGAGTATTTTCTTAATTACCTTAATCCTGAGGTGAATACGTAGCTTGACTTAGTTAGTTGTAATCTTTGATATACCAAATGAGTGAGTTCAAATTGGTGGCTAATATGTCGGCTGTTGGGATTGTAATTCAATTAAGTTGGAGTTACGTGATTCACATATATAAAAATTCATGGTTGGATTGCGAAAGCAACAATATCACCTTATTCTTTATCGATGGGTGTGTGAATAAATTAACCTAGTTAGGTATTCAATTAATTGAGTCATTGAATAAGACTTGTGAATTGTACGAGACAATTCACTATTATGTTTTTCTTATTCACAGTCAATAAATGAGTTAAGAAAATAATAACGAGAGTGGTGAAACTGTAATTTTACATTCTGCTCTTATTACTGGCATTCATGATGAGTATTATGTTAAAATATTCTGTGGACCATGAAAATAAAAATGGTTTATTTACACCAACAAAAAAGTAGCGCACATGAATCAAGAGTCGATTCAGTATCAAACCTATAGTGGAATCGTACGATGTCTGGATTAAATAGGTCTGAAATTTATGGAGATAAATTTACGGGGTATTTGATGGTGCTTTGTTCATGTGGGTCTATCCGGTCTAAAAAATAGCTCATGAGAACAAGAATAGAGAAAAAAAGTAAATTGGATCAAAATATATTTTAGTGCCAAGACATATTTCCTACACCTATATGTGACGAGTGATGTCACTTAATTAGTTAAGTGTGATTATTTGTATTAAAATTAATTAGTTTATTATTTTATAATTATTAGATAATTAGTAAATAAATTAATAAATTAATTGATAATGATCAATTAAATCTATCAATTGGATTGATAAATTTTGATACAACTCTATCACTGTAGAGATATACTGATTTTCAGCAATTTGAATATATGAGGGTGAATTTTAAGAAATTTAAAATATATAGGTATATTTGTTTATATCAAAAATTAGATTTTATAAATATCTAATAGTAATTTGATTACAGAGAGAGAGATAGAGATATATATCCCATATCAGATATAGAGAAAACAAGTTTTCTCCCCCTAGTGATTGGCGCCGATTGAGAGAGCATTAAAGAAAAAATATTTGATTTGTTCCTTCAATAGTTTTGAGAGTCCACACTCAGCTTCTTACACAAAATTCTTGTGAGATATATTTCTGAAATTAACGGGTGGTAGTTGGTGGACTAAATTCGCAAATTTTTCTTGGAGTTCAAGTGCGTGATTCGGATCCTGAAGCTTGAAGAACACGAAGAACGCTCGAAGGAATTCCGCCAGTTCAGAAATTCTTCGATACAAAGTATGGGTAAAAAATTATTTCCAACATTATCTTCTCATTTAATATTGTATATGCATAATCGCACGTTGTTTGATTTTAAATTATTTAATTCAATTAAATAAGTTGATTAATTATGTTTTGATATTCCGCCCACGAACCGTTCGTGGTTCAAACAGAGCATTGTTCATGCAGGAATTACTGCTCACGCCTGAATCATTGTTCATGGCAGAATCACTGCTTTATGCCGAAGTTACTGTTCCGACAACCGGTGATACTATTCCGACGCCATCACTGCCGTTGTCCGCTACCGTGCCCTGCATGGTGACTAGGGTTTGTGAAACCCTAGGCGATAACAATTAGAGTTTAGGAAACCCTGTGATGATTCATGATAACCCTTATCCTATTTTTTTACCTTTTAAAATTTTGAATTTTGAATTTTAAATTTTAAACGAATAAAAGATAATTAAAATTTAAAAGATAATTATCTATTTTATCTTTATAACTTTTAAATTTTGAATTGAAAGATAATTATCTATTTTATCTATTTATCTTTTAAATTTTGAATTCAAAAGATAATTATCAATGTTATATTTTTTATTTTATTAAAAAGGAAAATGGGATAATTAATGAGATTATTTAATTAGAAAAATTGTTTTCCTTAATTAAGGTTTTATTCAAAATTTAAATTTTGAATTTTTGAAATTTGAATTTAAAATTTGAAATTTGAATTTAAAATTGGAAATTTGAAATTTAAATTTGGAATTTGAAATTTGAATTTTAAGTTTAAAATTTGAATTTTAAAATAGGAATGGACTTTGGTAAAGAGCTACAAATGGTGGGACAGCATGAAAAAAGTTGTAATTAGAAATGAGCCAATATGGAAGTTAATTTTAAATATATGATTTAAATTTAATCGCGCATCGTCATATGACATGCCATATAGAATTATAGATATGCCAATATCAAACTGTCATGTAGCATGTACATGCATTATTTTAGATTAATTTATAATGGTTATAATATAATTACAATGTGAAATTTATAATGGTTTATGATTTTAAATTGAGATTTAAAATTAAATAAAGGATTTATAAATTTCATCACGTTTTTCAAATTAATAAAATTTATATTTTGAAAACCAACCAAAAATCCAAAAAAAAATTCAAAAACTAAGTGGGAGAGTCATTTACATTGAAACGTTCCTCTTCAACACGAACTTGATCGTGCCACGAGGAATGGTTTAGAACCACCCATAGCGTTCCACTTTTCAATGGGAGAAACTGTAGAGTCGTGTCGCTTTGAGTCATCGAGTTGCTTAAGAAACTAAGATTTTTAAAGAAAATGGTGGGGCAGGACCGTCTCATAGACGGATTGTTAGTCCATAGCAACTTTTAAGAGTCAATGCGTTGGTTAAATACTTATACTAAAACATATTGAAATCCTCACTTAGGGGCTAGTCAATGGGGTCAAGGTGACTAAAACCATTGGTGATTGGATAAGCTAGACGTGGATACATTTGAGTATTAACCAAATGAGAAGAGTCTCGATGCGATAGAAGATAAAATGGACTTCCCTAGATAAGACAAGCTATCATTTTTTATCGTAACATCATGGATGGAATATTTTTAATGGATTTTTAAATGTTTAAGTAGTTGCATCATACTTTCCTAAATGGTTGGGCATTTATTTACATCGCTTTATTTATTATTTTCAGTAATCATGTCGTTATCCCATCTCTCAACTATTCTTAACGCGAAAAAATTTACTGGTGAAAATTATGTGAATTGGAAAAGAAATATTGATATCGTGTTGATGGTAGAAACATACAAGTTCATGCACACTACTCGTCGTCTACTTGAGCCTATTGCCAAATCGACTCAAGAGGAGAAGAATACTTATGCTTCTTAGCTACGTTTTGCTGAGACTCTGTTTCTGAAGGGAAAAAGGAAGTCTGGAGAGCCTAACTTTACTGAAAGAAAGTCTTCCACCCCTCGCTCTAAGAAGAAACAAAGAAGAGGTCCAAGGAAAGCAAAGAAGCATAACTTGAGAGCTGCCAAAGGCAAGAGCACCGTGAAAGTAGAAAGTCGAAAGACAAGTGTCATCACTGTGGAGCTACTGGTCATTGGAAACGCAACTACCCAAAGTATCTCAAAGGGTTGAGATCTAAAGGTATAGTAATGGTTACTGAGGCATGTTATGTAGTTGACTCTACTTTATCTTGAATTGTAAACTCTACAGCTACTAACCATATTTGTTGCTTCATGCAGAGGTTCAGGGAAGTCAGAAGGCTTGACGAGGGTGAGTACAGCTTCCACTGGGGTAATGGAGCATTAGTATCAGCTGTATCTATGGGAACTATTAAATTATGTTTTGAGAAATAATTTATTATTTTACGTGATATTTATTATATCCCAGTTTTTGGCAAGAATCTTATTTCTATTGGTGCATTAATTGAGCAAGGATTTGATCTTAAATTCATTGATAAAGATACTGATATTTTTAGAAATGAATGCCTAATTAGTGTTGCACGCATATTTAATAAATTTTTTCACGTAAAACCAATAGTTCCAATGATATGTGACATGGAGTGAATAATGATTCACAATGGGATAGTAAAATATTGAAGTATGACTCAACCGATCTAACATATTTGTGAGACTTACGCCTTGGGCATGTTAGCCTGGATATGATTAAAGGACTTGTGAAGGATGATCCTTTGCAAACTTTAAGTGTGGGATCTCTACCCACATGCGAACATTGTATTGAAGTCAAAATGATCAAGAGACATTTTTCAGAAAAAGGTGAAAGAGCCACTCAATGCCTTGAACTCATACATAGTAATCTATGTGGGCCATTAAATATCCAAGCAAGAGGAGATTATGAATACTTCATAACCTTCACTGATGACTTCTCACGTTTTGGTCATGTTTATCTAATGCGTCAAAAGTCTGAAACCTTTGAAAGTTCAAAGAGTATAAGGCCTTGGTTGAAAAGTAATTAAAAAAATAAATCAAAACCCTACGATCCGATCGTGGTGGAGAGTACTTGTTAGGAGAGTTTGAAGACTTTCTTAATGAAGAAGATATTCTTGCTCAGATTACAACATCTGGTACGCCACAACAGAATGATGTGTTAGAGAGAAGGAATTGAACTCTGATGGATATGGTTAGATCCATGATGAGTTACTCATCCCTTCCAGATTCCTTCTGGTGATATGCCACGAAGATGGTGCCTGGTACACCATATGAAAGATGGTATGGGCGAGAGTCATCTATTTACCATTTTAAAATATGGGGGTTCCGACACATGTTTTAGAACCGAAGATAAGCAAGTTGGCCAGTCGTTCAGAATTATGAATGTTTGTAGGATATCTTAAAGAAACAAAGAGGTACATCTATTACAGTACAACCGACCAGAAAAAATTCATTAGCACGAATGCTCATTTTCTCAAAGAAGATTACATTAAAATTGTACAGCCGAGAAACATAGTTGTGCTAGAGAAATTATTGAGCGGGAGGACACCGACTCCCCAATCAGAAATTATTTCTGATTAAATAATGGAAGAACCGCGACAAGAGCCAGAGCCTATGGAGCCCTAGACGTAGTGGGAGGGTTGTGAGACAACCTGAGAGGTATATGTCCTATAGAGAGGCTTTGACAGTTGTCTCAGATAAGGACCTTGATGAACCCGTCTCCTACTCAAAGACTATGACTGGTCTTGAAGCAAACTTCTGGCAATAAGCCATGAATGCTGAGATAAATTCGATTTACTCGAATGGAGTCTGGAAGCTTGTAGATCATCTCGAAGGGGTAAAACTAGTAGGATGCAAATGGATCTATAGGAAGAAAAAAAATTGGATGAGAATCTAGAGAGATTCAAAGCTAGGCTAGTAGCCAATGGCTACACCCAAAAGGAAGGAATAAACTATGAAGATACCTTCTTGCCGTTGGCCATACTTAAATCCATTCAAAGGCTTTTGTCCATTGCTGCTACCCTTAATTATGAAAGCTGGAAAATGAATGTCAAGACTATATTTCTGAATAGCAATCTTGATGAGCGCATTTATATGGCTCAACCAGATGGATTCATGGAGAAATGTCAAGAGGGCAAAGTTTGTGAACTGCAGAAGTTCATTTATGGACTTAAGCAAGCGTCATGGTCATGGAATATTAGATTTGATGAAACTGTTAAAAAATATGGTTTTGAACAGTCAGTGGACGAGCCCGGTGTGTATAAGCTGATACACGAAAGGAATGTAGTTTTTCTAGTCTTGTACGCAAATGATATTCTACTCATTGAAAATGATATAGGAAAAATATCTGATGTCAAGATTTGGCTTGCAAAGCAATTTGATATGAATGATCTTAGAGAAATTGCATTTGTCTTAGATATACAGATCTTTCAAGATAGGAAGAATAAATAAATGGCACTATCTCAAGCATCTTATACTTATAAGGTGTTAGATCTCTTCAGTATGCAAAATTTCAAGAAATGATTTTTTCCTTTTAGACATGGAGTCAGCCTCTCCAAGGAGCAGTCTCCCATGACTCCTCAAGAAGAGGAAAACATGAGAAGTATTCTCTATGCTTCAGTTGTAGGAAGTCTCATGTATGCAATGCTTTGCACTAGATTAGAAATTTGCTATGCCGTGAGCCTGATGAGTTGTTTGCAATCTAATCCTAGAATTGAGCATTGGAATGCCATCAAACATATCCTTAAGTATCTTAAGAGAACAAGAACTTACATGCTTGTGTATTTAGGCAGTGACTTGAATATGCCGGGGTATACTGATTCCAATTTTCAAGTTAATAAGCATTTCAGGAGGTCTACTTCAGGATCGGTGTTCATCCTGAACAGTGGAGCAATTGTATGGATAAGTATCAAACAATCTTGCATTCCTAATTCTATCATGGAAGCTAAATATGTGGCAGCATGTGAAGCTGCAAAAGAGGCTGGCTTAGAAAGTTCTTGAAGACTCTGGAAGTTGTTCCAGACGCTAACAAGCCCATGACACTTAATTGTAATAATAGTTGGGCTGTAGCGAATTCTAAGAAACCTAGAAGCTATAAGAGATCTAAACACATAGAATGTAAAAATCACATGATTAGATAAATTGTTCAGCATGAAGACGCAGTGGTTACGCATATTTCGACGGTCAACAACCTGGCAGATCCATTCATGAAAGCTTTAAGCAATAAAATTTTTCATGGTCATCTCAAGGGCTTGAGGATAAGAGATTGTACATGCCTACTCTAGTCCAAGTGGGAGATTGTTGGAATATGTCCATGAAGTAGCATGTAATAACTATTTATATATTTAATTATTTTTCAGACATTAGTGTTATCGAATTTTTATGAATAAATTGAAAGTTTTATTTTAAATTAAAGTGAGTTTATAAATTACTCAAGTTCTGGAACTTTCATCAATCAACGAAGAGTGAAGACAGAGACGTCTCCAAACTAACTCTTTTGAGAAAATTCAGAATGATATTCACAGTCTTACGATCGATTGAGCAATCAAATCCAATTACGGCTGTTAGGTTGAACCAATGGATGTCAATCAAGGGGCATGATAGTGGAGACTCAAACGGTTAACCTAGACATGTTATGAACATGTTGAATAGACCGGTAATAAATTAGTTTAGAGCCTAAAACCATTTATGTAGCTTTAAATCTAATTGTTACACCTTAAGGGTATTTTCATAATTACCTTAATCATGAGGTGAATACGTAGCTTGACTTAGATAGTTGTAATCTTTGATATGTCAAATGAGTGAGTTCGAATTGGCGGACAATACTCTAGCTATTGGGATTGTAATTCAATTAAGTTAGAGTTACGTGATTCACATATATGAAAATTCATGGTTGAATTACGAAAACAACAATATCACCTTATATTTTATTGATGGGTATGTGAATAAATTATCCTGACCATGTATTCAATGAATTGAGTCATCGATTAAGACTTGTGAATTAAACGAGACAATTCCATTATATCTTTCTTATTCACAGTTAATAAAGGAGTAAAGGAAATAATAACAAGAGGGGTAAAATGATAATTTTATATTCTACTATTGTTACCGATATTCATGATGGGTATTATTTTGGAATATTATGTGAACCGTGAAAATAAAAAGGGTTTATTTATACCAACAGAAAAGTAGTGCACATGAACCAAGAGTTGATTCAGTATCGAATCTATAGTGGAATCGTACGATGTTAGGATTAAATAGGTCAGAAATTTATGGAGATAAATTTACCGGGTATTTGAGTCCTTAGCTTTGTTCATGTGGGTCCATCCGGACTCAGAAATAGCTCATGAGAACATGACTAGAAAACGAAGTAAATTGGATCAAAATGTGTTTTGGTGCCAAGACATATTTCTTACACCTATATGTGATGAGTGATGTCGCTTAATTAGTTAAGAGTGATTATTTGTATTGAAATTAATTAGTTTATTATTTTTTAATTATTAGATATTTAGTAAATATAAATTAATTAATTAATTGATAATGATCAATTAAATCTATCAATATGATTATAAAAATTCGATACAACTCTAACACTGTGGAGATAAACTGATTTTTGGCAATTTGAATATACGAGAGTGAATTTTAAAAAATTTAAAATATATGAGTATATTTGAAAATATTGAAAATTAGATTTTATAAATATCTAATATCAATTCGATTGCAGAGTGAGATATATATATAGATCTCATATCAGATACAGAGAAAATGAGTTTTCTCCCCTCCCTAGTGATTGTCGCCGATTGACAGAGCATTGAAGGAAAAATATTTGATTTTTTTATTCAGTCATTTTGAGAGCTCACACTCAAATTTTTACACAAAATTTCAGTGAGATATATTTCTAAAATTAACGGGTGGTTGTTGGTGGATGAAATTCGTAAATCAAGAATTTTTACACAAAATTCTTGGAGTTCAAGTGCGTGATTCTGATCCCAAAACTAGAAGAACACGAAGAATGCTCGAAAGAATTTTACCAGTTCAAAATTTCTCCGATACAGAGTATAGGAGAAAAACTATTTCTAACTTTATCTTCTCGTTTAATATCGTATATGCATAATCGCGCGTTGTTTAGGTTTAAATTATTTACTTGAATTTTTTTTATATTCAGCCCACGAACCGTTCGTGGTTCAAACTTGAGTTTTAGTTAATTTTAAAATCTACCGATCTTAGCACATATCATACTTTGAGGGGTCTATTTGGAGTTCTTCATGCAATATACCTAATAGCTCGTGGTAAGTGCAATTAGTTGATATCTCCAATAATTTGGTCTTGTCTCTACTAAAAGGCCATGTTGTACCATTTTCACCCAATCCCCATCATGGATTACAAAAATTCGAACTTTAGACACATCTGTATATACGTCAAAGAAGGAAGTTAGTACAAGAAAAATACATAATGAAATGGAATATTACATGATGATCTTGTAGCAATCGTATAGTCATCGTGTAGTGTGCACAAGGCTTTCACGGGCATCGTGTAATCATCGTGCAGTGTACGCTACACGATGATCTTGTAGACCTCATGTACTGTGATAGGTCATACATGATGACTACATGATGATCTGTGTAGTGTACACGGGTGTGCTACACAATGATCGTGTAGTGTAATCGTGTAATGTACACGAGAACTACATGATGATCGTGTAGTGTACACGAAGACTACACGAGGATCGTGTAATGTACACGAGAAATACACGATCATCATGTGGTCATCTTGTACACTGCATGATGATCGCGTACTCCTTGTGTAGTGTAATAGATATTACACGATGCTCATGAATTACTGAAGAAGTTCCTGATGCACTACACGATGATTGTGTAGTGTACACGAGGTCTCCACAGAGATCGTGTACCCTGCGTGTAGTCTACACAATGATTATATGAGGCTCGTGTAGACCCCGTTTAACACTACACTATCATCTTGTAGTGATATTGTATAATAAATGAACTTCAAATAACGTTCCAGAAAGAAGAAAACAAATAAATATTCCCAGAAAAACTCATGAAATTGAAGCTTTCTAGAAAGAAGAAAACAAAATTTATACTTGTTGTAGAGAAAAGAACTAACAATCTTTTGCTGTTGCAGGAAGAAGGAAGAAGACGGAGAGGAAAACAAAGAAGAAAATGAAGAAGAAGTAGAAAAAATGAAAATCGGAGAAGGAGAAATGGGGTGGGTAGGGAGGTTTTGAGTCTTAAGTGAGTAGACTATGACATTTGATTGGACATCTTGTAAAAAGGGCAATGAGGGAAAAAATAAAAAAAAAAGTGAAAAAAAGTGAGCCATGGGTCAAGGTAAGCAAAAATTAGCATCATGGTTGATTTCTGCAAAATGGTTAGTGTATGAGTCTATTTTAATAAAAATCATGTCACGAAAAGCGATACTAAAACTGTAAATGAAGTAGATATCATCTTTTAGATAAACTATATTTAATAAAGCCATAACTCGTGTTTGTAAAAGTCGAAATCATATATATATATATAGGGTATGCATGGTCGGCTCGATCCAGTTTTTAACATAAAGATTAGACCAAATTATAATTTACGGTATTTCTATAATAAGAACCGAACCGACCAGACTGTAAAATAATTGATTGATTTGGTACAGTACGCCAAGAATTTTTTTTCAAGAGGTTAATCAATGAATTCAATCGTGGCATAAGTGTCTATTTTTTTAATATTGCAGATATGACCTTTTTTTTACAAGTGGCATTAGCCTTGAAATTTTTCCATTTCTACCATTGTCTTCCTCACATAGTTTTGGCTTCTAGGGTTTTGAACAGCAGTCATGTCTTCCCCAAAGAGCTTCCGCCGCTTCATGCTCGCCGTCGTCTGCTCGTCGCCTTTCTGTCTCTATTTTCCTCGTTGCGTGTTGTTGGTCGGCGACCTCCCTCGCTGTTCTTCTTTGAGTTTTTAGAAATTTTTTGTAAAATTAACTATTAGTGCATTGCTAGGGTTAAAATTGGTTGTTTGTACAGAATTTAAGGTGTTGTTAGTATTTTCGTTCTTGGATCTAAGTTTTTTTTTTCTGATTATTTATTAAATCTGAGATTTTTCTAGTCTTTTTTCGCGTGAGTTTTCTGCTTTTTACGTGTGTTTTCTAGGTTTCTTGATGAATCTTACAATTTTTTTTCAGAAAATTGCAAGACGTTGTGATATCAAAATTAGATATCGTGCGCATCATAATTAGATACCATACGTATCTAATTCGTATACCATACATATCTAATTTATGTACCATACACATAACTTCTTTTCAATGAAATCCAAGTATCGCCTACGCTACAGTACGCGCGTGGGGCCGCTGCACGCATACTGTGGCGCGTTTTTGACATTTTTCATTGAGGGTTTAATGGTAAATGACTACCCATCTCACTCCTTTTCTTATTAGAAGCTGGTTATTCCTGTAATTAAAAATAAAAAAGGGACATTATACTAAATGGGTCATTCTTGTAGTTCTCTCAAATAATTAATTGGATATCAATTGTGTGTTTAATGAAGATATATTTCATTAATCATGATAAAATACGTAAATTTGTTTCTAAAATTGGTATCCCAATTTAGTTGTTTTTAAGATTAACTATAACTTTGTTAATAAACATTTTCATTCTTTTTACTATTTTGTTAGGAATTAGATATAGAAAATTGAATGATAATACTCCCGAACTGTCCGGAATTAGAAACTGAAAATTAAATATAAAGAAACTAGGAAAAATTACATATATAGTCATTATGCTTTGTGTCAAGTTTTAATTTCCTCACTATCATTTCATTTTTTTAATTACATCATCAAAGTTTATAAAATATTTCATTCTCATCACACATCTATATTTCGTTAAAAAACTTAACAGTTTGCTGACATGACAAACACATTTTTTACATGTGTACGTCACGCCTATAAAGTTGCTGCACATTAGATATTTGTTTATAATTTATATATCATGTTCTCTCCTCTTAATTTTTAAAAAAATTATAAAGTGGACCCCGTGTTTTTCTTTCTCCTCCCTTAATATTTTAAAATTACAAAGTAGACCGATCTTTTAAAGTTTTGAAACATTAGATATTTGTTTAGAATACTTATATGATGTTTTCTCCCTTAATTGTTTACAAATTATAAAATAAAACCAGTCTCTTCCTTTCCCCTTAATTTTTTTAAAATTTACAAAGTAGACCTAGTGTTTTAAAGTTGTCGCACATTAAATATTTGTTTAGAATGTTTATATAATGTTCCCCCTTAAATGTTTAAAAGTTATGAAATAAACCCCACGTCTTTTTTCCTGCCATAAATTTTTTAAATTTTATAAAAAGGACTCGTGCCTTCCTTTTCTCCTCATTCTTCTATTTTTTCATTTGTCCTTCTTCTACTTAATCATTTTCTAGAGGGTAACAAGGTGAAACTTTCTATTTTCCTTTCTTCTTTTTAATTCGGGTTAAAGTAAAATTATTCTCTCATTTTTTTATTCTTCTTGATTTGGGGTTTTAAAATATTTGAATTTTTAAAAGTTTTAGGATTTCTCGTTACTAGTCTTATTATTTATGTAATTTTTTAGATTTTTTCATCTACGTTCTTTTTATGAAAACAATTATGTTCTAGGTTTGACCAATACGTGGTTGATTTAGAATTGCCCATTTGTAGTTATAAGAAGTGAGACTTGTTTGATAATTATAAAAAGATAGATGAAGAAATCAAGAAACTTTCATAAATGATGAGATTCATAATGAGAAATTTAATTTTTTTTATTAAATCAAAACAATGTTAAAACCCAAATTAAGAGAGAATAATTTCACCTTAACCCAAATTAAGAAGAAAGAAAGAATAATTTCTCATTGTTACTTTCTAGGAGATGATTATGTAGAAGAGAAGTGAAAAAATAGAAGAATGGGGAGAAAAGGAAGACATGAGGTCCTTTTTGTAAATTTCAAAAAATTTAAGCGGGCAAAAGTCGATACGAGGTTTATTTCATAAGTTTTAATAATTAAGGGGTAAAACATGATATAATTAAATATTTTAAACAAATATCTGATGTGCCACAACTTTAAATCACAGAATCCATTTTATAATTTTTAAAATGTTAAGGAGGAGAAAGGAAAACACGAGATCCACTTTATAATTTTTAAAAAGATTAAAGGGAGAGAATATATGTCATTCTAATTCTATTTTTTTTATTTTCATAATAAAATTTTTTCATCTACTTAGATCTAGATTTATGATGATTTTTTATCCACCTAGATCTAGATCTACGGTGGTTGTTCTTCCACTTAGATTTAGATCCATGGTGGTTCTTCGTCCACCTAAATTTAAATATATGGTGTTTTACTACGGTAACATTCATAATGACTGTCTTCGATAGATCTAGCTCAGATATAAGTTTTAATGGTTGATTGTGTCAGATTCTTCATTCGATCATTTGACAAAATGTATTTTAACCGTTTTCATTCAGACAAGTCTTTTTAGAGCGTAAGTACTTAGAACGAGACAATATGAATAGCTCTATATTAATCTATATTCGTTCAATAGTTTATTATTGTTATGATTGATTTATGTATTTAGATTGTTAAATTTTTTTGTTGATCTTTTAAGGTTTAGTTTATATATATTGATAGATCAATATTTTTTCTTATTATCTTGATCAAAATTTATACTTTTTTAAATGAATGAATTTTTTATAAAAAATACATCTGTAAACTTCATGGAGTAAAGTTATAAATAGGTTACGTCGGTTAAACTTTGACCTGGTGCGGTAACGTTTTGAAAGTGGAATGACTAAACTGTCCTTCTTGAAAGTATATGAACTAAAGTGTGTGTTGCTTGAATGTCGGGGTATTATTGGCTTTTCAATTCCGGGGTATCATAGTAGAGGAGTCCGTCGTTGAATAGGGTTGCAACAATCTCTGAAAATTCTAGCAGACCCTCCTTGGAATGATCCGGAGCCCTAAGGTACAGAAATTCCCAATTGTATGAACCAAAATAGAGCATAGCAACCCCCATTTTCAGTTTTTGTTAACCCTTATTACAAGCCCTGATTCGTATTTGATCATATACAAATCGGTGAATAGGGAATTCTAGAACGCAGATCCCTAAACCCAAGCAGATCGTCAGGAACTTTGCGACTAACTCTGCAGGTGAAGTGCAATCTCGTCTCGGATTAAATGGGTGGCCATGGAGGTCTGAACATTCTTCCTCAAAAGAGATGGAATGTCTACAACTATGACAACAGAGAGAAGGTGCGCCTTGATGAAGAAGCTGCCGCCAAAGAGGAGCAGCTGAAGCGTGAGCAGGCTAGAAAGCGAGACGCTGAATTTCGCCTGGAGCAGCTCCGAACCGCCCGCAGTTTAGCTCCGACGACTGAATCTGTGAAACCTGATGAACCGGAATCCAAGTCTGGAGTCCATAAACCTCTTAGACTTGAGGATTCAAGCTCAGACTCTGGACACATAAACCTCTTTGAAGGTATTAACATTTTCGATCCAGTTAAAGGATCGAAGAATGAAGGAAGCTCTGAAAGAGATGGATTTAAGAGGAAGAAGATGAAGAAGGAGGAGGCAGTCCCGAAAGTTGTGACAGCTGAAGATGAAAAGTACAGGTTAGGATATGGTGTTGCTGGTAAAGGAATCAAATTGCCGTGGTACCTTGAAAGGCCTAGAGATGGTGGAGATGCTGAGAATGATGAATATGATAGCTCATCGAGAGGGATTAAGGAGAGAAAGAGCAGTGGGAAGAAGACTCTGGAACAGTTGAGGGAGGAGAGATTGAATAGAGAGAAGCGAGAGAAGGAAAGAGAAAGAGCTTTAATGATGGAGAAGAGGCAAAAACAAAGAGCTGAAATTAAGGATAGAGGGTATTCAAGGAGGTGAGCTTTACAGCATTCTTCTTGTTCTTCAAATGTACAATTGTTTCTTAATGTTTTAAAAGGTTTTTGTTAATGAAGATGATATGTCATCCAAATCTAGCAATTGAAGTGGATATTTCTTTTCCAGAATATTAGAGTTCTGGAGCTCACGGTTGTACATGTAAATAATTATCTCAATGCTTGTAGAACAGAAAATTCTACGCTACCATTATCGCTTTAAAAAATTAGAGTTGAAAATTTACGTATTCCTTTCTTTTCGTACTCTTTTATGATGTATTATATGATAATGAGAATAATATGTTGTTCTTTCATGAAAGAGAATCACGAGAACTTCAAAGGCTTGCCCTTAAACAGTTCTCATGAGAGTGTCTCTGGAGAAAGAACATACTGATATTGATTTATGAGAATGATCGAGGATAAATGAATTAGCAAGCTATTGAACTGCTGAAGCAAACGTCTCTGCCTCTTTTACAAGTTTTATGAGTTAATTTAAATGGAATTCTTAATGAGAAATAGAATGAAAGGACTATTCAATTTAGCTTTGTTCGTTTCTGCCCCTGAAGATCGTCTAGAAATTTTGAAATTTTTTTTTATACTTACTGATCATGCTATGTGTTCAACAATCCAACTTAAGGGGTTGGCTCTAGTAGTGAAGACCTTGGACTTGGAGGTCTGCTCTCTCCCAGGTCCAATGATCGAATTCTCTTGGGTGCAAACAATTCCATGGAGGCATGCCCCTTGTTGTTAAAGTCAGCTACTAACCCTGACTCTTGTAGGTATAGTAAACATCATTTCTATTTGATGTTCAGGCCTGTGATTTGCTCCGACAAGGTTTGGGGTTTGACTCCCTCAAGAGTACCTTTATGGCATTTGGCCATAGTTTCCTGTTTCTCAAAGATTGTAGGGTGCGGCAGGGGGTCCAGTTTCGTACTTGGCTTCTCATAAAAAAAACATCATTTGTATTTGAGCTTCCTAGCTTATCACTTCCTTGTGGGTGGCCCATTGTGGTTTTCATATGGGGTCTCCTCTCTTGGGTTGTCTTGTCTTGTCTGTGTAAGGGCTACTTAGTCTGGAAAGCTGATTGCAGTTGTGATTTAGCTCATTGAGTGCATATCATTGCCATTCAATCTTCATCTTTCTCCTACTTGAAAATCTTCAAGATATGCAATCAGCAATCTGATAAATGATGATAGTAATTAAAAGACAGATAGATTTTATATTGTGCAATTTTATTCTTAAATCCATCTATAAGCCTAGCCTAGAGACCTGTGACCCTTGTAGTACAAGGTAAATGGATTGAAGAAATCCTAGATTGAATTTGTTTGCCATAATGGTAGATAGACTCTATTGGATGAAAGATGACACATTCTTTTTTATAAGGAAATCATTAGAAAAAACTGACAAAAGAAAGAAAGAAAACCTATAATTCCCAGCTATAAGAACCAGGGAAATCACCTACGTGTTCTGAACTTGAATCCACTAGCCTAAGTTTGCTGTAAACTCTAAATTTTATTCAACCCTGTCAAGAAATGTTTGATTACTGCTTTATATATAGCTAAACTCATACTCTAATTGGAAATATAAATCCTTGTTTTAATTGAAGAAAAGAAACTAAAATTTAGGAAATAGATAATATCTAGGAAGTAATGACATAAATATCTATGATTCTAAAGAATATCTAATTATATTCTTTCCTTCTTTTCTTCCATCGCTTCCCATCACTTACTGGACAGATCTTATAAACTAAATCAACTATTTTTATTTTGTTTCTTTCCTTCCTTTATTTTAGTATTGTGTTCAAATCACATCTGTTCTAATAACAAACTAATCATTTGGCACTCGAGGTTGGTTGGCTTTTGGCAAATACTTTTGTCGTCTGTTTGAAACTATCTTTTATGTACCCATTACAGGGACTGACAGATACAAGCTCACTATTACAACTGCTAGCATCCGAGTGGAGCATACTTATCCTCCCAACAAGCAAATGGAGAAACATAAAGACTGATTAAAGTTTATTTCAGTACGTTATTTTGTTGTCTTATATTGACTTGTTATGCATTGAGACTAACTGATACGAAAGGAGAAGTCTTCTGTGTGGTGTACATTATTGAATACATGAATAATGCAATTGAAAAATAGATAACTAAGTAGACTTCTGATACATAGACTTTATCAATGTTTTGTTGATACCAGATGCTGACAGACAGACCCATTCTGATTGACATCTCTTATTGAAACTTGCAAGTATCTGCTACCCATAAAGTAAATGAGTTTTACTTCCACAAAGAGGAAAGCTAAGCATCAACTTGTTCAATAATTTAACATGTTTATAATTGTCTTTGCTCTTTGTCACTAATTGGGTGAGCTTAAAATGCTAGGATTGGATAGAATATGCATATGGTCCCTTAGTTTGCATTCAGTTTCAATTTCTACTATTATTTGCTATCAAGTCCGCCTAGTCTCTGGCTTTAGGTGGGTAGCAAATTATTCAAAGTGGTAGACCAATTTATAATGTTGTATTTACTTGTATGGAAGGTTTAATATATGAAATTTTCCATGCTGTTTTGCTGTCGGACCCTTTAAGTTGCACAATATTTACAATCTAAATAGTCATTTTCTATTCCAATCTTATCTTCTCTTGAATATAATATTATATAGAGTCATTAGATGCAGGAGGGGTGTTAAGAACATGAAGCCCACTTCCCTGCAAGGCATGAAACAGTTATTTTGGTGGCCATAATATTAAATTAGCATATGGGAGCAGTTCCTCTTGTTAGACTATTGCAAGGGAGGACTTGTAACCGTGTGGTAAGTATGCGAGTGAAGAATATAATTCTACAACTAGAATTTAACGTGAGTGTAAGTTAAAAATGACTTGAACCAGAAATAGATGGAGGGGTTGAAGCCACTTGTAATGTTGCCTGTTTACAAAAAAAACTTGAATGTAAGTTAAAAATCCATACGGATTCCTTTGTGTATGCTGAATTTTTCATAATAAACTGAATTTGTGCGCTAATGGGAGTGTTATAGCACCGTTGGAAAATTATGATCAAATATATTTTAGACCTTAAAGTTTGGTACCGTTGTCAATTTGGTACATACAGATACATATGTGTCGATCTTGTCTCACAAACTTACAAATAATTAGCAATTAACAACATTTGTTATCCGTGCTACCACCCTATGGTTTCTTATACAAAACAACATTCATTCTTCTTCCTAGACTTTCAGGCTTTTCTTCAATCTCACAGAATTAGATGATGGATGTAGCAAATTAATTAATCATAATTTGCAAGTTCAGGACACAAAAAAATAAAAACTTCACGGACCCAGAAATTCAACAAAACGGAATGTTAGTCAATGTTATTTATTGTCCAAATTGCAGTATAAGACTGAAGAGAGAGAGAGAGAGAGAGAGAGAGAGAGAGAGAGAGAGAGACATATATTATAATCAGCACGTTTGAATTGTTAAGCATATTGGATGGCAGTCTCATATATTCACGAGTAGGTAGATATTAACTATGAAAAGCTTAGCACACACGTATAATATTACTGAGTCTGAATGGGTCTAAATCTAGCAACAAAGAAGAGAGACAAACAGACTAGTTTATCTCCTCCGAACATAAAAAGGAGAAAGCTTTCTTCAACGTTTACAGAGGAGATACAGAGAGTAAAACAGAGGCTCTTCTGCTTTAATGGGAATGCCAACGTTATCAAAGCAGTCTCTTTTATTTCATGAAGACCTGACTCTCCCTTCGGTATGATCCTTTAATTTCTCTCTCATTCTTTCCTCTTGTTTGTTTCTATGACTCGAACTGCGATCTTATTCTATGAAGGCTACTTATGATTGCTTGTGGGATGGCACAATCGTTAGTTTCAGGTCATAGTGATGAATGGGGACATGGGTTGCAACCAATGTCGTCAAAGAATCTATCAAGTCATTTCCAAATTGTCTGGTTAGGAATCTCTATTCTCACCTCTTTTGATTTGTTAAGATAATAATTGTTCTACTTTATGAAAGTATCAGCAGCTGAATTATAATCACTATTCAGTACCGTCTGTTCTCAGTGTTTATTCCACCACATTCAACATCTCCTGCATTATTTCTAGCTATAACACCAATATAGCTCCAATTTTAAGAGTAGAATTGAGAGTTAAAGTGCATCTCTAAATCATTGATTTAGTGCACATTTGAGTATAACTAAAATAGTCTGGCTACTCTAGACTTGATAATGGGAAAAGCCACAAGATTTCTCACACAAGTTGGTGGATAGGAGTGTGCACGGCTAGTTCGGTAATAAAAATGAAATATAAGAGATAAAATAATAATAGAAGAGACAACATAATTTTTAACGTGAAAAACATTCAAAGAAAAAACTACGCTACTGTAATTCTGAGAAAATAGGTCCACCATTTAAAATGGACTGTAACAATTTTCTAGCAGAGATCAATGCTAGAAAGTATACTACATAAGAGCAATATAACAATCTCTTTGTTTACTAACCATAATGTACAACCACTGTCATTTATTTCTCTACTATATCCTGCTCCAACTCCTTAAACTTGGAGCTTACAATCTTTCTCAATTAGCTCTCTTCGTTTTGTGGTGTACATCTTGCCGTATGAACTCCTCCTTTATAGACGATTTTGTAGCATGATCTCATTTTACTTGTCAACAAACAATTAGGCGCCTCAAATCTATATAAATCACTTGAGACTGTCTGATGAAATTCGCTCAAATCAAATTCTGCCTTATGAACTCCTCCTTTTATCGAGGATTTTTCAGTACGTTCTAATTTCACTCGTCAACAATTCGACTCCTCAAACCTGTAGAAATCACTCGAGACTGTCTGATGAAATTTTCAAAGCGAATTTCCGTCATTTAACGCTAGCATGACACTTGGATAAATGCAACGTCTTTCATGAAGAGGGAACCATCAATGGTAAATTACACTCAAATATCAACTAAACCCAAGTTTAAGTGGCAGTGCGAGGAAAATTTTGTTTGATATACAAAGCGCATACCATGCAATAATTTGGGAAATGGGAATAGAGTATAGTTTACCTTAATAACAAAGAGAAGTTTTCCATAGCAGGAACACGTTTAGATACGTTTGGCGTGATGTATTACAAGGCATATGATAATACTAATTAATATTATTCTCTTGTAATTTTATACTCCTAAGTTAAACAAAGCATTATATTGAGGATTAGACCAGATTGATTAACAGACCAGATTGATTAACAGAATTTTAATATAGTAAAAGTAAATTATACCAACTTCTCACGTATATAACCTTAATTACACAGCCACGCCTCTAAGTTATTGCTTAATTTTAATAGTCTTATCATTAACTAATATTTACCGTTCTAGTATTGGCAATATTCAGGTCCAACGGAGTACATGGTAGACATCACAAACAGACAAGTGATGGTTAGGGGAGATTTCAAGAGATTGCAATTGACTGACAAGAAGAGCCATCTTGACAACCAACTTAAGAAACATGATTCCATTCCACAGTTCTTGTTGGCACCCTTCACATCCTGTTTCTTTCGCCAACCTTGATAAGTCTCTCTCTAGTCTTTTAACTTCCCATCTTCACCATACAAATTTATTCATTTAGTTTAGAAGAAAGCATGTCATGTAATTTTACTAACATTATTATAGTCTATTATATTGTATATCAGAAGTTGTTTTTACCCGGTTGTCATATCAATAAGAAAATCCCTGAATATTTGATTCTCCAAAATGAAATTTTCTCTAACATTCATGCAAAATGAGCATTGAAAACTTAACCATCAGTATTTTCTTATTCATTCGTTTGAGACGTTTGAGACGTTTGAAACCTCAACCTATGGATGAGCTTAGCAAAAACCAGAATATGGACAACCTAAGACACGAAAACAGAGTCTAACTCAACAAAACCAAAGCAAAGACTCTAAAATCTCCTTCACATCATTATCATTCAATTTGAACTTGCAAAACATCCTTCCTCTCTTCCTCCTTCACCTTAGGCACCACCACCTTCAGAACCCCATTTTTCATCTCTGCCCTGATGGAGTCGAGCTTGTAAAGATTTGGGGGAAGATCAAGCCTGCTCGAGTACCTCCTTCCGCTCTCCTCTTCTTCATTTTCCTTCTCTCCATCACCTTTGATAATCAGAGTGTTCTGCTCTACAGAAACTTTCACATCTTCTTTTCCTAATCCAGGCATGTCCATTCTAAGATATAAGCCATCATTGTCTTCCCTCACGTCCCAGCCTCTCCTCGAGCCAGCTCCCACTCCTCGTGATGCTGCAACCAATGGATCTTCCATGAACTGGTCCATTAGGTTTAGCACCTGGCTTAGGCTCCTTGTAGGTGAAAACGGATCGAACACATCTGTCTCAAGCAGAGAGCCACAACAAGATTATCAGCATGTGAAGTACCAAGTATTTTGGCCCTTCTCGTTCGGCAGTTGTAGATGAATATTTACAGAAAGTGAATGTAAGTAACACATTCCAAAATACAATAAACGTCCAAGATCAATTACATTTGATTCATTTGTTTTTGGATTATCCTCTAATTCAAAAAAAACACAAACAAACAACCAAACAAACCAAACTCCCCTGCCGGACGGGACTTAAAGCCCTGACTGATCCAAAAATTACAGCATAAAAATAGAAACAAGAAAATTAGCAGAAAACTCCAATTTCTTTATACAACAACGCACTATATCAAAGCACGAAAGTGAAAACCCCATGGAAAAGAGGGAATAGACTAAACCCTCACAAAACCCAGAATTACCAAAGCCCAAGCAAACGAGCCAAATTCCATGAGGATAAAGTAGTGGACTGAGATAACAACTACCTGGGAAGCTAGGGGCACGGTCACGGCGTCCAGAGACGGAACGGTTAGAACGTCGGTCGACGTCAATGGACCGGTCATCCTCATCGTAGTCTGTTCTCTGGACGTTGGTATTGAAGGAGCGGGAAACAGATGGCGCAACAGAAGCCGAGCGAATAGGGGTTAGAAACTTCGAAAAAAGTGACTGAGCAGTGATCCTTTTGAGAGCTAACTGAGAAGCCATTTGAGCGTGTTTCAAGGTTTGATCGCAGAGAAATTAAAGAATTGACGATGGTTTTCACGTTATGGTTATAAGGGAGGGAGAGTGAGGGGTTTATATAGGAGACGAAGACATGGAAAAGATTATTTAATTATGTAACTAACAAAGGAGGAAATGGTTTGAGAGGTGCGTGGAGAGGGGAAAGAAGGTGGAAGAGAAATGGAGAAAGTTCCAGACTTCAGGAGATGTAGAAGGTTCTAGAATCTTTGCTCATTAGTAGCGGCAAACAAGCGTCGGACTGGCGAGCGCCACTCTTTTTTTTTACTCTATTTTTTCTCTTAAATCATCCAGTATTTTAAGGGGGGTCCAAAATCTGATCATACCAATCAAATTGAATCCGTGAGGCTGAAAATGATCGGTTTGATTAAGTTTTAGCTACATGTGATCAGTCCCGTTTTTTATTTACTTACAATTCAGTTAAAAAAATTTCTTATATTTTTCTCATTTTTCATTTCACACACACACATCTCATTTTTCATTTTTCTCATTTGTCTTTAATATTTAGTCTGTAGTTGTTTAAATTATGAATTTTTATTATAATGCATGAAATATTTAAAAAATTTGAAACATGTATGATTATTGGGAGAATTACAAGAATTGGCCATTCTTATAGTAAAATGTTTCTTTTTATTTTAATTACAGGAATGATCAGCTTCTAATAAGAAAAAGAGGGGGATGAGTAGTGATTTACCATTAAGATCTTAACGAAAAAAGGTAAAAAACGCGCTACATTACGCGTGCAGGGGCCCCACACACGTACTATAGCGTGAGTGACACGTGGATTCCGTTGAAAAGAAGTTATGCCTATATTATCTAATTTTGATACGTACGGTATCTAATTTTGATACCACAGTGTCTTGCAATTTTTAAAAAATTGCAAGATTCATTGAGAAATCCAGAAAACTCACGTAAAAACCAGAAAACTAACGCAAAAAAACTAGAAAAATCTCAGATTCAATAAAGAATCAGAAAAAAATCTTAGATAAAAAAACGGAATACTAACAACACATTAGCTTCTATACAAATAACTAATTTTAACCCTAACAACACACTAATAGTTAATTTTACAAAAATTTTCTAAAAACTCAAAAAAGAACATCGAGGGAGGGAGGGAGGTCGCGACCAACAACATGCAGTAAGGAAAATAAAGATAGAAAGGCGATGAGCATGAAGCGGTGAAAGCTCTTTGGAGAAAACATGATTGTTGTTCAAAACCCTAAAGGTCAAAACTATGTGATGAAGACAATGACAGAGAGGAAATTTTTTTCAAGGTCAATGCCTCTTGTCAAAAAAGGCCATACCTACAATATTTAAAAAAAAAGGACATTGATGTAGAGTTACCCTATAAAAGTGAAGAATCTTGCAATTTTCCTTAATTATTTACCTAAATATGGATTGAAAAAGGTAAGACATGATAATATGATTCATGGGCAACAAACTCAAAATTTATAATGAGCTATGTAATATTCAAATAACACATTTGTAGTTTAGCTCTCAAGTTCGCCCTCTATGAACTTTTGTGATACATGGTGCGATATAGGTTACGGAAAATGACAAAAAAGTCAAGTTTCTAGCTCAAACCGTAAAAATGACCATTTTTTTGCAAAAATGGTAGAACATAGCTAAAGTAAATAATTTATTAACAACAGTTACATATATGTAAATAAATTATTTACATTATTCTACCATTTTCTCTAAAAAAAAGTCTTCTCGCCATTTTTGCAGTTTGTGTTAAAAGGTTGATCTTTTTTACATTATCTGGAACTCATGTCATAAGCTGTTTTTTCATAATGTTAAGAATGAATTCAGAGTTTATCTTATGTTGATTTGACGCTCAGTAAAAGAAATAAAGGGTCTGCTTGGAAGTGTTTTATAAGAGAGTATTCTAAAAATTGGTTTTGGAATTTTCTTGTTAAAAAAATTATTTGGCGGATGGTTGTAAAAAATTATTTTGTGATTTTTAAATAAAAAATAATTTAAATGTTACATAAATCTCTCCCGCCCCTCCCTCTTCTCCCTCCCTTTCTCTCTCTCTTCGAATCCAATTTCTCTTTCATCCTTATCAGACCCATCTTTCTAACTCTCCTGAGACTCATTTTTAATCTCATTTCTACATGCTACATGTAATAAAATGAATGATGTATTTTATTAATAATAAATAATATATTGCATAAAAATGTACAAAATACAGAATATTAAGATTACACAGAAAACTTAGACCGAGGTTTGCAAATTGCGCAATGAGTTAAAACAGTAACGTCCATGCAGATGGTGCTCACAGTCTTGGACGTTTGTCTTCAGGATACAACGGTCTCGTAGCAAGCAGTAAGCACCATAACGATACTCTCTTCCTTAGTGAACCAGAAAATGTTTGTCTCAGATTTTTCACTTTTGATAAAATGAATTTTTTTCTTTTTTTTCCTCAATGATGCCTACGAAATTGCTTTATATAGAAGCAATTGTGATTGTTTAAACATTCACAAATGTTAAAATTGTGACTGTCTAGAACAGTCACAAGTAACAGTTGCAAAACTGCCACTATGATGCCTTGGGGCATTGGGCTTTTGGGTTTAATTTGCCTAGACCATTCTATTTTTTTATTTCAGTTTTTAGATATCTTCAAAAAATGTCTTTATGGAGGTGCTCCTTGAGGCCCCAAAGGCCCCAATGCCCCATCAAAGACCCTTAAATATATTGTCCCAAAGCCCCGTTAAAGACCTTTAAATATATTATGTCAAGACTTGAGTTTGAACTCATGTCCTCAAGATTTTACACAAAACCTTTACCACTAAGCTCTCTTGACAATCCTTTGGTGAGCGGATCCACCCGATTTTGTTTAAATTAACTCGTTCAGAATATTCAATAATCATAATTAATCTGTAAAGACTTACTAAAGTAATTGAGTTTAGTTGAAACAAAAAAGTGCCTTAATTAAATTGAATCACACAATTTAATTCAAAAAAAATTAAATCACTATAGCAGTGCTACAGTACCGTACCGAGAAGGAGGGAATTAAAATTCCAATTTTAATTTCTCATTCATCCTGTTATCCTCCTTAATCCTCTACAACTAAGTCCTCTAGTTTCATTTTCTTACTTTTATGCTTAAGATAGTTCTTAAATTCTTTCCAAGAAGGTGGGAGCTTTTCAATTATCGCAGCAACTTGGAATGATTCGCTTGTCGTCATACATTCTGCATGAACATCATGGATAAAGATCTGCAACTCTTGAAGTTGACTCATCACAGATACAAAATCTTTCATCTTATTTTCTAGAAAACGTGAAACAATGAACTATTTAGTTCCAATGTCTTCTGTCCTATACTTCTTATCCAAGGATTCTCATAATTCCTTCGCACACTTGATTGGACTATAGACATTATACATGGAATTATCCAATCCGTTGAGGATATAGTTTTGGCATAAAATATACATGCTTCCATACATCAACAACGACGATCATCGGTTTATCTTTCTTTCCTTCATTCAAGACATAAGTCTCCTCATTTAGAAATTTGACAAGGTTCAACATTGTAAGATAGAACAACATTTTCTGTTGCCATCTTTTGAAGTTATTGCCATCAAACTTTCCTGGTTCTTCTTGATGGCTTACATGAGGAGGATTCACAACAGTAACAGAGGCAGTACTAACGTTACTCGGACTTGCCATCTCAACAATTTCGTAAACTGAAATGAGAAAATTATTGTTTTAGATTGTAAGAAAATGAATGATGTACTTTATTAATAATAAACAATGTATTATATAAAAATATACATAATACAGAAAATTAAGATTACACAGAAAACTTAGACCAATGCTTGCAAATTACGCAATGGGTTAAAACAGGAACGTCCCTGCAGATGATGCTCACAGTCTTGGACACTTGTCTTCAAGATATAACGGTCCCCAAAGCCCCATAAAAAACCCTTACATATATTATGTCAAGGTTTTGGTTTGAATCCATGACCTGAAGGTTTTACACAAAATTTTTACCACTAAATTACTAACCAACATATGTCCATTCACTACAAAATAAATATAACACTACATTCCTCTAATCTGGATCGGTGGCTTCCCAAACGCACCAATTATCGAGAATTGAAGATCAATGCTTAAGAAGAGTCATAAAAGAAAACGAAAACAACTTATTTCATAAATAATTAAGCAACAAAAATACAATGAAAGTCCATATTTAGACATTAACATGGGTTTATATTGGGAAGCTGATGTTGGAGAGAAAAGAAGAAGAGAAGAAAAATCAAAGAAAGATTAAAAAGTGAATGAAAGTGTGTGATGTGAAATAGAGTGGAAATTTGTCCCACATTGGAAACTCAAGGATAAAATGTTGGGTTTATAAACTCAACGTTCATGCCTTGGGGTTAGCCCCAAGGGGCACCCTACATTTTGTGGGGAAGAGAGAACCTAGATGGCACATGGTCCTCCCTTCACCTCCACGCACGCGCGCTGCCGTCCGGCTCGATCGGCTCGGCTCGGTTTGGTACGGTACGGTCAAAAGATTTATTTTTGAATAAATTTTTTTTGATTTATTTGGAGAGTGATTTACTTGGAGAGGAAGTAAATATCTCTAAGCAGAATCTGTAATTATCTGCAGAAGATAATTAAATATCTTCATTATCCCACAATATCATCATAAATCTGATTCTAGTTTATCTTCAAGTTTGGCTTGCTCTCCAAGCTAAAACGTTATATATAGAATAGGGCATTATTAGCTTCATTTTTTTAAGAGAGGAAAACACGAACATAAAAGCATCCTGCATATTGAGAGAAATACAAATGAGTTCTTTGAGTGTCAGAGTAATCTGTTGCTGTACTCTGGCTTAGATCGTTGTATCCTGCAGAGCCGATTCGTCGTAGTCTCCAAGCACCCTATGGAGGACGATTATTGTCTTTAGGACATTGCTTTCGAGCAATCCTCGATCTACATCGTATTTTCCGTTCTTAATTTACTGTAATCATTTTTCTGTTTTATTTGTTTATTAGATCAAATAAATTTTGCTGTAATCGTTTCTGTTACAATTAAGTTGTAATAGTCACATATTTTTTGTAATCGTTGGTTAATGAAAGCATCTTGTTCCATCTCTACACACAACAATCTAAAGACAATAATCATGGAACAATCTGCTGGAATCAAAACTCTGCACGCTGAAAGACTGAAAAAATTCAAAGGGGACGACTTCAAACAACGGCAACAGAAGATGGTCTTCTATATGACCACTCTCAATCTAGCACATCTACTGACGGGCGATATTCCTCTTGTACCGATGGAAGGACAATCGAACGAACTAGCATCTGCATGGGAAGCCTGGATCCATTCGGATTTCCTTTACCGGAACTATATCTTGAACGGCTTGGTAGACACTCTCTACAACGTCTACTCATCATTTAAGATGGTAAAGGAATTGTGGCAAGCCTTGGAAAAGAAATACAAAACGGAGGATCCCGGGACGAAGAAATTTATCATCGAGAAATTCCTGAAATACGAGATGGATGATAAGAATATGGTAATCAGTCAAGTGGAGGAGTTGCAGATCATCTTCATCAACATGAAGGTGGAGGGTATGATCGTGAATGAACCGTTCCAAGTCGCGTCCATCATCGAGAAGCTGTCGTCGTCATGGAAGGACTTCACGAATTATCTGAAGCACAAACGTAAGGAGCTCAGCATGGAAGATTTGATTGTTCGACTGAGAATAGAGGAGGACAACCGAAAAAATGAAAAGAAAGCGATGTGGGCAACCTACAAAATGAAAGCTAATGTGGTAGAAGGAAACAAATCCAATCCACCGGACAAGAAAAGGAAGATATCGACGGGAGCAATGCTCAAAAAGGTAATTCAGATAAACGCATTAAGGGCAGTTGCTGGGTGTGTGGTAAAGCCGGACATAGAGCAAAGAACTTTCGGTTTAAGAAAGATCAAAATGACGGTAACCAAACCCGTAACAGTGAGAAAACGAACCAAGCAAATATGATAGAGATAGATGATCTCTGTGCAATGATTTCTGATATCTGTATGGTCACTGACGCCAAAGAATGGTGGGTCGACACTGGTGCTACGAAGCACGTGTGTAGTGACCGAACCATCTTTTCAACCGATGTTGAGGTTGATAAAGATGAGGTTCTCTATATGGGGAATGCCTCAGAAGCTGCTGTTAAGGGAAAGGGAAAGGTTGTGCTGAAATTCACATCCGGAAAACAACTTACTCTCTTAGACATCCTGCATGTGCCTGAAATTCATAGAAATTTGGTTTCAGGATCTCTTTTATGTAAAAGTGGATTTAAGCTTGTTTTTTATGCTGGCAAGTTTATTCTGACTAAGGGAATGTTTGTTGGGAAGGGTTATAGTTTTGATAGTTTTTTTAAACTTAATATGTCTGCTGTAACTCCTGCAATTATTAATAATAATTCTGCGGCTTCTTCCGTTTATATCGATGAACTTTCTAATATTTGGCATACTAGATTCGATCATGTTAATTTTCGTTCCTTACAACGTATGATTAATTTAGAACTTCTACCTATATTTAACCTAGAAAAAGGAAATAAATGTGAAATAGCGTAGAATCTAAATTTGCAAGAAAATCATTTAAATCTGTAGAGAGAACGAATGACCTACTTGATTTAATATATAGTGATTTATGTGATTTAAAATTAACTCCTAGTAGGGGAGGTAGAAAACATTTTGTTACATTTATTGATGATTTCAGTAAATATTGCTATGTATATCTGCTTCATTCAAAGGATGAGACTTTGGATATGTTTAAAACATACAAGTTTGAAGTTGAAAAATAACTTGATAAACATATCAAAGTGCTTAGATCTGACCGGGGTGGAGAATATGACTCTACTATGCTGCCTGAATTCTGTGCTCTACACGAAATTGTGCATCAGACTACAACACCTTACACGCCTTAACAGAATGGGGTGGCTAAAAGGAAAAATAGAACTCTGAAAGATATGGTGAACTGTAGGTTGAATAGTTTTGGATTACCTCAAAATTTGTGGGGGGGGCCTTGCTTACAACAAACACCATATTTAACCGGATTTCACATAAGAAGATCAACAAGTCTCCTTATGAAGAGTAGAAAGGGAAGTTACCTTCCTATAAAATCCTAAAAGTGTGGGGGTGTCTCGCAAAGGTACAAGTACAATTGCCAAAGAGAGTAAAGCTTAGACCTAAGACAATAGACTGTGTTTTCATTGGATATGCATTGAACAGTGCTGCATATAGATTTTTGGTTAGTAGGTCAGAAAATTCTGACATAAGTACCAACTCTATTATGGAGTCTGTCAATGCAGAATTCTTTGAGAATGTGTTTCCTTTTAAGGAAGGAAGACACAGTTAAAATGTCAAACGAGGATTAAAATTTTTTTTTTCTAGAGCTCAGATTGATGAAAAACCTGAACTTGAGTTTAGAAGAAGTAAAAGAGTTAAAACGAGTACCTCATTTGGCCCAGAGTTTCTAACATACCTGACGGAGGCCGAACCTCAAACCCTAAGGCTCCTTTTTAGAAGGAAGCAGTCGATAATGAGATAGATTCCATAATGCAAAATAATACATGGATGTTGGTTGATCTCCCTCCTGGGAATAAATCAATAGGCTGTAAATAGATCTTCAAAAGAAAGCTGAGAGCTGATGGTACTATTGAAAAGTACAAAACTCGGTTGGTAGCTAAAGGATACCGACAAAAGGAAGGTATAGACTTTTTCGATACTTATTCTCCAATGACGAGAATCACATCTATTAGGATGCTGGTTGCACTAGCAGCTTTGCATACTTTGAAAATTCATCAAATGGATGTAAATACTGCTTTCTTAAATGGAGAATTAGATGAAGAATGGAACAGCCTGAAGGGTTCGTGGTTAAAGGCCAAGAACGAAAGGTCTGTAAACTTGTTAAATCACTTTATGGATTAAAACAAGCACCGAAGCAATGGCATGAGAAGTTTGATCATACAATGTTATCTGATGGATTCAAGATAACTGAGTATGATAAATGTGTCTACATTAAAGTACTAATGACCAGTTTGTCATGGTATGCTTGTATGTAGATGACATGCTTATAGTGGGATCAAACAAGGATATAATATCATCTACCAAAAGGATGTTGAATTCTAAATTTGACATGAAAGATTTAGGTCAAGTAGATGTTATTCTTGGAATTCAAGTAAAGAGAACTGAAAATAAATATATCCTTACCCAGTCTCATTATGTAGAAAATATTTTGAAAAGGTTTGGGCAATATGAAAGCAAACCTGATGTAACTCCTTTCGACCCAAATTGTACGTTAAGGAAGAATAATGGAGTTGGAGTATCTCAATTGAAGTACTCACAAATAATTAGAAGTTTAATGTATATCATGAATTGCACCAGACCTGATATAGCCTATTCAGTTGGAAGGCTGGCAAGATATACGAGTAATCCTGGACGTGATTACTGGAGTGCATTGGTGAGAGTACTAAGGTACTTAAAATTCACAATGAACTACGGACTGCATTACACAACCTATCCACCGGTGATAGAAGGATTTAGTGATGCTAACTGGATATCAGACAGTTTAGAGACTAAATCTACTAGTGGATATGTGTTTACCCTAGGTGGTGGAGCTATCTCGTGGAGGTCTACAAAGCAGACCTGTATAGCTCGTTCAACTATGGAATCAGAATTCCTAGCATTGGACAAGGCTTGTGAAGAAGCATAATGGCTCAGGAATTTTCTGGAAGATATTCCGGTGTGGCCTAAACCAATGTCAGCTATATGTGTCAACTGTGACAATATGGCTACAACATTTAGAGCGAAAAATAATGTGTATAATGGTAAGTCTAGACATATTAGACGAAGACATAATACCATTAAACAATTGTTGTCCAATGGGGTGATTTCCTTAGACTTTATAAGGTCAAATGAGAATCTTGTTGATCCTCTGACAAAAGGATTGTCAAGGGGACTAATAAAACAAACATCGAGGGGAATGGGGCTAAAGCCTATTCAATGAATCATTCAGGTGGTAACCTAACCTAGTTGACTGGAGATCCCAAGATCTAGGTTCAATAGGCAAATTGGCAGGGATGATTCAAATTGAAACACTGAGAAACCTATGATTTCTTCCTGTTCCTATGATATGAAGATAGTGTGTCGTCTGTCGACGTAAAATGGTATACTTAAGTATTTAATGACATTGATTTTCTGCTTGGCGGAGGAGTAGTGACAGAATACTCTTAATCGTTGTCACCTATATGAGAGTAGAAGTCGGGTCGCTTCTATGAGAGGTCTGAATGACTTAACCTTTCTAAAGCTCTTATGAAACCGGGATATGTTCATGACCAAAATGAACAAAATTGTATGAACTCAGATGTATTAAGATGAGATATGTGTGAATTTTTTTGTCTCGGTTTATCTCAGAGGAAGTTCAGTTCAAGAATGTAGTTCACTGTTTTCAGAATAAATCCGATGAATTCTCACTACGGAAGGTTCAAGTCCAAAAGACACCTCTCTTGATGCATATCTCATCTGCTCTCTCTCATGTTGTTGTCTAGTTAAGACACATTTCATTCGTGTGGAGGATTGTTGGAGAGAAAATAAGAAGAGGAAAAATCAAAGAAAGATTGAAAATTGAATGAAAGTGTGTGATTTGAAATAGAGTGAGAATTTGTCCACATTGGAAACTCAAGGATAGAATGTTGGGTTTATAAACTCAACATTCATGCCGTGGGGTTAGCCTCAAGGGGCACCCCACATTTTGTGGGGAAGAGAGAACCTAGATGGCACATGGTCCTCCCTTCACCTTCACGCGTGCGCGCCGCCGCCGTCCGGCTGGCCGGCTCGGCTCGGTACGGTATGGTCAAAAGATTTATTTTTGAATAAATTTTCTTTGATTTATTTGGAGAGTGATTTACTTGGAGAGGAAGTAAATATCTTCAAACATAATCTGTAATTATCTGCAGAAGATAATTAAATATCTCCATTATCCCACAATATCATCATAAATATGATTCTAGTTTATCTTCAAGTTTGGCTTGCTCTCCAAGCTAAAAACGTTATATATAGAATAAGGCATTATTAGCTTCATTTTTTTAAGAGAGGAAAACACGAACACAAAAGCATCCTACATATTGAGAGAAATACAAATGAGTTCTGTGAGTGTCAGAGTAATCGGTTGCTGTACTCTGGCTTAGATCGTTGTATCCTGCAAAGACGATTCGTCGTAGTCTCCAAGCACCCTGTGGAAGACGATTATTATCTTTAGGACATTGCTTTCGAGCAATCCTCGATCTACATCGTATTTTCCGTTCTTAATTTGCTGTAATCATTTTTCCGTTTTATTTGTTTATTAGATCAAACAAATTTTGCTGTAATCATTTCTGTTGTAATTAAGTTGTAATCGTCTCATATTTTCTTGTAATCGTTGATTAATGAAAGCATCTTATTCCATCTCTACACACAACAGCTGAACCTTGTTATATTATGAAATAACAATAAACAAACGTTCAAACAGAGAAAAATTGGTAAGTCTCATATCTTATAGCAACTTCCGCTAAGGATGTAAGCCTTAAGATGCTTTCCAGTCTGCTTTGAAAGCTTTCTAACAAGTTTACTTAAACATTACTTACAATCATTATCTGAAATATCCAACGTGCATTGAGTCAACCTAAAGAGTTGCACTGACTTTTCAACGTTCTCTCCTCCTACAAATCTTTTTAGATTCTTAGGAGCGTTATCGGCTAATTGTCTTAACAACTGATTGCTCTTTTGGATAAACTACTCTTGTTTACTCAGTTTTTGGCCAAGAAAGTCTGTGTTAGAGTACTTGAAGAAACACTATTCATGCCATATGATTCCCGTGTTGTCATGTAGGCAATATAGGATCCTAACAATGTTGAAAATATTGAACATGTGAGGTAACATATGTTAAATAAATTGGGTATGTATTATATTTGAATAAGCTTAATTAAAGTAATCTAATTAATAAATTAAAATTTTAAGATTTATGGGTATAATTGTCATGGAATTGACGTGCAGATATCAGAAATGATATTTTAATTTGTTGAATGATCAAATTAGAAATATCAATATTTATTAATAAGAGTTATGATTCCCAAATTACACAAATCAAGAAAACTCTGTTTTTTCTAGAGTAGTTATCTATATTCCCTTAAGAGAGAATTCTAGAAAAGAATTCAATGGCTTGTGTCAATTTGAAATATCTAATCCTCCACTTTGTGATTCAATTATCCATCTAACCAGGTAAGTCTTTCGCAATTGAATTATACGAATATGTTTCTCATAGTATTCAAAATGACATATGTATCTAAGATTATAGTTTGGAGAATTTCATAGAAATATGCAGACTGATTATTTATGTTATATAATATGTTTATTATGTTTAATTTTAATTCCTACAAGTGATATGAGAACCTCCCATTTTTTATTTCTTTAAAGAAGATTACAATTTAAAAATTTAGAGTAAATATGAAATTAGGGTTCTATGGATATGTGAATTATTTTTTTTTTCATTTTTTTGATGTTTATGATGAATGATGAATAAGAAAATGTGATTTTGTTAGGTAAATTGAATATGTATCTTGAGTTTTGATGATTTTATGTTAAAATCAATGGATTTAAGGAAATTAAAAAAATTACAAAATGGCGTTCGAAGGACATGAAGGAAAACAGCCGTAGGTTATTTTGAATAAGAAGGGGATGGGCAGTTATCAGGTGCTTCTCGGTACAGTACCCGTACATGGATTATTTTCTGCTTTGCGACAACGGTACCGATTCAGAGCAATTATCCTGATTTCGCGGGTACCGTACATGAGCAGATTTTTTTTTCTGTTTCCTGCTGTACCATAAAAAAAACTGGAATGTTAATTCCCTCCTTGTCGGTACGGTACTGTAGCATTACTATAGTGGTTTTTTTGAATTAAATTGTGTGATTCAATTTAATTAAGGTGTTTTTTTGTTTCAACTAAACTCAATTACTTTAGTAAGTCTTTAAAGATTAATTATGAATATTGAACATTCTGAACGAGTTAATTAAAATAAGATATCACCAAAGTGACATCTATTGTGTAGATCATTCATGAAGGGGTTTGATATTTATGTGTGTGTAAATTCATGCGGGTATTAGTCGGCCTGAAGAAATGTTAATATTTGGTCGAATTACACACACATCTGTGATGTAAACACGTGACGTTTACAGTTAATATTACTGTCCAAAGACTTGATATTAATTTGTGCTAGATATCTTAAAAATAAACTGATTAATTATTTGTATTGATTGAATATTATGATTGGCTTTTGATATGAGCATACTTGGATAATTCTTTTATTCTGTTTACAGCTAATATGACTACGATATCTGTCAACTTTAAGGATTGGAAAGAGAACATGTTAATTATTCTTGACTGCATGGATCTAGACCTTGCACTCAGGATGGACGAACCTACCACTCTTACGGATGGAAGTTCTTCTAATGCTAGGAAGAATTTTGAGAGGTGGGATTGTTCAAACCGTATGAGTCCGATGATCATAAACCGCGGTATTTCAGAGGCATTCTGGGGTGTCGTATCTGAGGAGATAACCAATGCCAAAGAGTTCCTTGCTGAAATTGAAAAGCGTTTTGCCAAAAACGATAAGGCAGAAACAAACACAATTTTGCGACGCTTGATTCGCATGAACTATAAATGCAACGGGAACATAAGGGAGAACATTGTAGAAATTTCTAACTTTTCTTCAAAACTTCAGATGATTTGCTCGTGCATTTAGTATTAATCTCTCTTACTGGATGATACAGTCAATTTCAAATCAGTTATAACTGTCAGAAGGAGAAATGGACTCTCAACGAGCTCATTTCATATTGTATGCAAGAGGAAGAGAGAATGAAGCATAACCATACTGAAAAGTGCTCATTTGGCTAGCACCTCTAAGGGCAAAGACAAAAAGAGAAAGAAGGATAAATAAGATGCTAAGGGTCCAACAGGAAGAAAAAAAAACAGTGTAAGGACAATGATGGTTGTTTCTTTTGTGGGAAACCTAGACATGTAAAGAAGGACTGTGCCAAATATTACGCTTGGCGTGTAAAGAAAGGTACGTCTATTACTTTGGTCTGTTCTGAGGTAAATTTGATTTTAGTACCTAGAAACACTTGGTGGTTAAATTCTAGTTCCTCTACTCACATAAATGTTTCTATGCAGGGTTGTCTAAGCTATCGAAATCCAACTGATGCTAAAAGATACATCTATGTAGGAGATGGAGAATCGGTAGAAGTAGAGGCTATTGGGCATTTTAAGTTGTTATTGAAAACTAGATTTTATTTGGATTTTTTGATACTTGTGTCGTATCGTCGTTTAGATAGAATTTAGTTTCTGTTTCTAAATTGGACAAATCAAGTTATTATTGTTCATTTAGAGACAATCAGTTTAATTTATCAATAAATTTAAATCTTGTTGATACTGGTTTTCTTAATGTTTATGATAACTTATATTTGCTTGATATTAATACATCTTAAAGGAAAGCCTTGCATGTGGAATCACAGGGCACTAAAAGAAAAATTAATGAAGAAAATTCAACCACAATTTGGCACAACCGCTTATGTCATATCTCCAAAATGAGAATTTACAGACTTGTGTCAGATGGAATTTTAGGATCCCTTGATTTTTCTGACCTTAATGTCTGTATTGAGTGTATCAAGGGAAAACAAACCAAACAAAAGAAAATAGGTGCCAATAAAGCATCAAACGTCTTAAAATTGATTCATACATATATTTGTAGGTCATTCCTTCAGATTTCGTGGAATGGTCAACATTATTTTATAACATTTATAGATGACTACTTTGAGATATGATTACTTATTTTTTATTCATGATAAATCAGAATCCTTGTACGTGTTCAAAATATATAAGGCTGAAGTTGAAAACCAGCTGAGCAAAAGGATTAAGAGTGTTGGATCTGACCGTGATGGTGAATATTATGGTAGATCTGACGGTTCAGGAGAACAATGTCCTGTACCATTTGCCCAATTCCTAGAGGAATGTGGAATAGTCCCACAATACACCATGCCTTGTTCACCTAGCATGAATGGTGCTGCTGAGAGACGAAATAGAACCCTTAAGGGCATGGTGATGATATGATAAGTCATTCTTCCTTATCAGAATCACTCTGAGAAGAGGCATTAAAGACAACAACTTATATCATTAAACAACAATTTACATCATTAATGACAACGGCTTGCATCATTAAAGACAACAGCTTGCATCATTTCAATGAACTTAATTGAAACACCATGAATGTTATATATTTATCATTTTAATGACCATAAATTTTTGTATTTACTTTATCCAATTGAAAGGAGGAGCTTCATTCTTTCAATAATATTTTTCACCATGCAATTTGAATTTTGTCATGTATTAACATTATTCTTCAAATTTGATAATCTATAACATACTTTTATTCATTTTTCGTTTTTTTGTTTTCTTATACTTCATTAACTATACAACTCTTGTAAAATTAAATTATATAAAATCATATGTCATAATTATAATCAGTTATATGAATTGTAAAGATCATATTTGTTGATTGTTATGGTGCATCTCAGATAAATCAACTAATTTGACTACTTACAAACTATTTTGCTCAATCTGTGAAAAACTTTTCTTCTCATGTTTTTATCTTCTCCTTTCGTAATTAACTTTTCTATTATGGTTCCTTAAACAAACTACTAAAAGAGTTTTTATTTCATTAGGTTGCTCATTTTGTTAGCTTTCTTTTACTCTAAGCTTTGATCATAGTTTACATTTTCTTCTCAGTCTTTCCACTTCATTATAATTATTGCAAAGATATTGTGTTGCTTAATGGCTCAAAACCTTACAAAGTTTGGCTATGCATTAATAAGCATTAATCACACATGTGTGCTATTTGGGATTTTTGATTTAAGTTTAAAGATGATTAACAAAAAATAAGGTCATAGAAAGGTGAGAAAAAATGACAGAAACAAAAAAGCATAGAAAAGAGAGTTGTGTGGAGATAAAAAATTGAAGATAGTAAGAAAATAAAGAAATGAATTGATATCTGGAAGATAGAGTATGAAAAAGAAAGCATATGAAAAGAGTGAGAAGATAAACAAGTTCAAAACAAAAGAGTTACAATAACATTGTATGGTTATGGATTTTTTCTATTTAAATGTTTGGAGCGTAGTTTATTAAATGTTAACTTATAGATTCTACATCAAAATTAATTTAATTTTGAATCAATCTTTTAACTCAGTTAGTGGTTTAATGACAGCATCAAAGTAGATTCCATGAGAGTACTCATAAGGCCAATATTAATTTGTTACACTTTTTTAATAATCCCATGTATATACTATTCTAATTGTTTGTAAACAAATATTACGTACTTCTGAATAATTTATAAATCTTTATTTTTTTTTATTGTTGACAGATTATAGGTGGTTAATTCGTTGAACTTTCACTCAAGGTTGAGTCTTAACTTGATCGTGTGCTCACCCATTGCACCTCCAAAACCTAAGCTTCTAGGCTTTGACCTCAACAAATCTCTAACATAATCGAATCATATGTACATGTGATTGTAATCTCATATTAATCATCTAAAATCATAATTTAAATATTTACAGAAATTCATATAAGCTATTTAGTAATGTAGATGGAGTGTGTTAAACATTGCCAACATCCTAAGTCTAGGATTACTATATTAAATTTTGAATAATTATAAACTGACCAAGTTGCATAGTAAATTTTCTTTGCTTAAATAACGTGTTAACTATTCATTGACTAATTGACAAAATTATCATAAGTGTTTAAACGTCAACTACCACATTACTTACTCAACAAAAAATTGATCGTCTAAAACTTGATCACTCTACGATTATTCTTTAATTATTTCTAGTAACACAAGTGCATTTATCCTTGCTTTCGTAGATCAAAAGTCGTGAATTGTCGAAGTTAGTGTTCCTTCCATGTTGTGATTTGATTTTGATTGTTGTTTATGAGTGCATGCAGCATGCTTGTGAAGGCATATTGACCCGAATTTTTTTTTATTTGGGATCTTCCTTTGGGAATACTAACCGCACAGTTTCTTTCATTTCTTTCCAAAATCCAAACATTATCCAAACATAGTCGAAAGATCGATCATATGGACAAGAAAAGGATACATGTAACCATCAAGAAATCAGTTGACCTTGGGTGACTATAAAACCTTGGGTATAAGTCAATCTCAAGCATCCATACTCACTTCTTTAGAAAACCCGCAAACGTTTCACTGGAAGAACATGCCACTGCCGCAAAAGAATCAAACCCATGAACATACAGGCATTTCTGTTCCAGAGAACCCTTCACATTGACACATCAAGTTGTGGTTGAGAATTCTCTGTATATAATACCCCAACCCTTCTGTCAAACCACCAAAATAGATATAAAAACGTAGGCCGGAAGAGGCTAAACTTCCAGGCATCATGAATTCCGATCTCCTACGTGCTTATCTCACTAACTTGCCAGCACATGAAATGACAATTAATCCAAATCATATCACACTATATTGGTTGGTGACAGATATTTCTGGTCCAAGAGCTTCACCCTACACTACGTATAATGATCCTGGAGTTGTAAAACAGTGAAAGCTTATGCCTCGGTACAAATTGGCCATAATTTTAAGCTTTTAGTCTAAGTTCTTCCATGTATTTGTTTGATTCGTTATGGGAAGTACCGTGAAATCATTCCTTTTCACTTCCTTACGAACCTACAGAAATTTAGTATTCAGTTTTATCCCTTACTAGAATGCGAAAGTACTAACTACTTCCTGAGAAATTCATAGAAGTCGCAGACTCGTAATTAAATTGAGCCTTCCATAGTATTCGAGCCAGTTATTGTAATCATCCTTCAAGCAAAGAAAAATCAGTCGGATACTTGCAATTCATCGGATTAGCAATGCTACACTATAGACAATATAAAAGTACTTGATTTCTCAGTAATTGGGATGAGAGTGAAAAGGCCAACGTCTTTACTTCTCACAAGTTCAATAGATACTTGTGCACTTGAGTAGCATGAATGGGGAAAACATAAACTGCCAAAGTTAGCACTTGCCATAAGCTAAGTGGACAACAATCATCAACTGGTTGAGTTTTCTGCCAATTCCATTTTCAGAAATCAAAATTTTATAGGATAGGTAAGTTAGGATCTTGATTAGCAGAAGTTTAGGCAAGCAAAGTATAGCTTTAACAACCATGCTCGTAGAGAATCAGTGAACATAAAGAAGGATACACGACATACACCCACCCAGATGAATATGAATGACAAAAATTCAATAACACTTGGAAAATGGAAACTCAATAAAGTAATTTTAGTAACCCATATCCTGTTTTTTAGACTGGGGAATTATGGAAGCTATGACAGAAGGCGAGATTTCTTTTCTATGAACAACCCTGTATTGCTTGTTTGTCTTCCTAGTTTCTCATAATTGTGACAATTTCCTTGAAATAGCTATTTTGGAAGCACACTTAATTAAATTACAACTGTGCCTCAATTTTAGTCTTGCCATATAAGCCATTATACATAGCACAAAGCATTCCCACTTCCATAACAAAATTTACTACTGCCAATAATCAAACAGAACATGTCAACTGTTTCTCAAGAATGGATAGATATATCAATCAATTTCTAAGGTATTACAAGGTCAGATAACAATTTTGAACAGTAAATTTCCTCTCAACTACAACAAAGAGAAAGAACGTCAATGAAATTGCATCTTCAAAATTGTAATTGAAAGAAGGTAAAGTGTTGTACAATGTAATCCATTGAAATCATATATAAAAACCCCGAAAGAAATCCCTAGTAAAACCCAGCATTCCACTACAAGTCCCTAGCAAAAAGCTCCCTCCAAAAAACGGGGGGCGTAAAAAGAAGAACCTGGGCTTAAAAACGTCATCGTAAAATCAAGGATCAGTCAGAATCGTCGTTCTTCTTCTTCGGCTTCCTGTAATTCTCTTCAATGTGCTTGGCTATCAAGAGACCAGTGTTGGTGAGCTTCTTAACATTAGGAACGTTGTAGTTTTGAGCTATGTAGACGCCGAATAAAGTGCCCGCTAAGAACGAAAAGCTGCTTCTGATTAAACCCATACGTCGCTCTCAGCTTCGCTTTCTCTGATGGCTTGTGAAGCCTTTCAACTATCGGAAAATACAGTTCATGAATGGATCTGAGATTATGAAGCAGAGGATTTGAGAAAGAGAGACTTTCTCGTGCTCCTCCGTCATAGTTAACCCCTCGCCCAAGAAGGAGAGATTATTGAGTCAGCCTGCCACGATGTGGCCTTGGACTACCAGTGAGCAGATCTGAGCCGTCATGTTTTGATCAAACGAATTTCTCAAAAGAGTTTAACGAATGGGTCAACGACACTAACACCCTTTTGAAGAAAAAAACACATATAGCTCGATTGATAGTGAGAATAGTGCTGTATAAAATCTATCATAGATTAAATAATATTGTCTAATATTTGATATTGTATTAGTTAAAAAATTATAACACATACAATGTTTGACACATCATAGTACTAGATTGTAAAACTGTTTGTCATTATTTGATCCCCAAAAACCTTTTTGAAACTCATTTTTACATTTTCAACTATAAAATAAATTATCTCATTCATGTTATATAATAGTAAAATTAAACTAATCCATTCAATTATAATAATATACTAAAAAAGTTTCATGAAAAAGTGATTGATGCAAACACAATTAAAACAATCAATAACACATATGAAAAGAAAAAAAAACCAACGGATGCACAATAACACAGCCAAACGAAGACCAACAGCTAAACGAAATTTCTTTTCAGATAAAAATGCAAGAAACCCAAATTACAGGGGAGATCACCGCCAAATTAAAAATGCAAGAAACCCAAATTACTTCTATAATTTTCATTGTTGATTAGGAGGATTGAGCAAGACAAAGAAAATGTGAAATGGCTTCACCGACAGGAATAAAGCTTCGTGTGGTTTCTGGTCTCCATTAGGGATGTTCACGGTTTGGTTCGGCGATAAGACCGAATCGTTCATGTGAAAAGAACCTAATCGAACCGAACCATGATTTTCGGTTCGGTTTTGTATTATTTATTAAAAATAATTTTTTAAATAATTTTTAAATGATATTATTGAAAAATATACAGAATTAGAGTTTTGTTTCGGTTCGGTTCATTTTTATAAGAAATTATATATATAATAAAAAAATATAAATTTACTGTTTCGATTCGGTTCGGTTCAAAAACTACCAAATTTCTGTACTGAACAGAACTGAAACTTTGGTTCTCTCATTTTCTCGAACCGAACACATATAAAGAACTGACCAAACCAGTCATTTTTTATTCGATTTGGTCAGTTCAGAACAATTTGAAACACCCATAGTCTCTATGAGTCTTTAGCTTTGTTTTTTTTAGTCTCGTGTAGTCCCCCTAAAAGGAGGGGACTAAATTATCTCATGTAGGTGAGACTAATGACTCCCGTCATATTAGCTAGTACGAGCTCAATATTTTTTCCAAACGCCAGACAATACTAAAATAATATTGTCCTACTTTTAGTACTGTACAGTACGGGCTACCAAACAAGCCCCCACACCCTTTAACGAAGGGGTTTAATCTCCGTTTACTTCGCTCGTTCAAACCAAGCGACCCAGCATGACATTCAATCAAGGCCGCAAACTGGTTTAATGGAAGTTCATTTGGGCCTGAAATTATAAGGAGTTGCAGCCACAATGTGACTACCCCTCCGTTAAGAAGTTTTTAAGTCTCTTATGTCATCAAACTTGAAGGAGGTTACCTTTTTTTCCAAGGGTGTTGATGTCCTTTTATTCAAAATGGTGTTAGTGTCATTGGACATCCATTAAACTCGTTTGAGAAATTCGTCTGATAAAAATATTGATAGCTCATATCTGCTCGTCGGTAGTCTAAGGCCATACTATGGCCGACAGACTCAAAAATCTCTCTAGGCAGGCAGATGCTTGCCACGTGGGTAGTTATGCCTATTTTTGTAGGCTCATATGCCTACGTGGCAACCATCAGGAAGGACGACCACTCCTAATAATTTCTCCATTTTGGCTCCTTAAGGTTTCTCTTGTCAGCAATACTCTCCCTAGATCCCATCATTAAGTCCAGGATATTTCGTACTTGGATCCCAAAAGATTCAAAAAATAGGGGGTGTCTAGCGCCTTCTTGCTAAACCATATGAAATGTTCCAGTTTCAGGACAGAACCAAAACCATATAAGGGTGCTAATTTCTTCGCCTGAGTTTTACTCAATCTGGCAAGAATATGTTGTGTTTTTCCAAAAATGGGTGAAACATGTAATTGTTCAGAATGAAAATATAACACCCCGATTCCCGAAGGTTAAACATGCTTGAAATATCACAATTCAAAAATTCTCAATTCAATTAAAACCATAATTTGAGAAAATCCCTAAATTGAAAATCCTAATTTTCCCCTAATTTTAACGTTAAATAGCGGAAGCATAAAATCATTTTAATAAAATGTTAACTCATTAAACTGAAATAAATGATTCATTAAATTGTAATAGAGTGAAGCACGAAAATCCATAAGATATGAAAGTTAAACATGAAATTCATAATCTTCTGAAATAACTGAAGTCATAAAGTTATAATTTAACTTAAAATCATAATCATGCTTGTTATGGCAGTCCTTCACTCCTGCTGCTCACCATCACCTGCAACACAATCATCTATGGGAGGTGAGTATTAAAAATACTCAGTAAGTAAATTCACATACTAATAAGTTTCACATGACATAAATGTAAACTTATAATTCATGCAAATTTATTTCACACGTTCACTGGTCATATAAAATACTAGTAATAACACACCGATTTCATGGTTAACATATAACTTGGACTTGTACTTATACACACCGATACTTATACTTGCTTGATCATAATTTGACTAAACATATCTCTCGATTAACAACCTAATCAGAACTTATTCATAATTTTAACTTGAACTTGTAACATGAACGTGAACATGACAGATTGTGTGTCCTCAAACTTGATGTCACTTAAAGTTATCTGAACCTTAAGGACGCTAACATGAACATGGTGACACCCAACCATATAACTTGATAACATAACGTGAACAATCTAGTTACTTGATAACCAAGGGACATGACTAAATTCACTTCTTGTTTACTTCTCACTTTACTTGAATTAATATTCATAATTCACATTATCACATATAAATGGGTAAACATATAACTTGTTCATGAAGATAAACGATATAACTATTACATGTATAACTCAAAATATAATCATATATAACATGGTAAATAATTTCATTGTGATATGAAAAATAAATAAAACATTTGATCATAAAATTGAACATAAAGAAATAATAAAAAAATTTCACATTATGTATTCTACACTTATAACATATGAACCGAATTATTATGTAAATCCACTTACATGGATTTACTACGAATTAAATTCAGCAACTAATGACCTGAAATACAAGGATCCCAAATCACAATATATTCATATAATATTTACAATTATTTAATTAACTAGAGGGCGAGTGAAGTTGGGAATAGGTGGAAACTAAATCGGGTGTAAATCGAGCAAGTGGTTCAAATCGGTTCAATTAGGTTTGGGTGGTCTGAACAAGTTCACTTCGGTTGGGTTGGACTAGATCGATTCAATTCAACTGAACTGGGCCACAAGACCCTATTCACTACCCGAATCAGAAAAACAGGGGAAAGGGAAGAAGAAAGAAGAGGAAGGGGAAAATGATTCACCAACGATTCCAATCAAAGATTGGAATCGGTTATTTGGGTAAAATACACATAAATCAAAATTGTTTAAAGAATGGAAAATTTCCTTAATTTGAATAAATATAAAAGACACCCTTGTTTTTTTTTTTGAGTAAAAGCCACCCATCCAATTGATTACATAAAATCCCACTTTAATAAAGTTTTAAAGGCCAGTATAGAAAACACGAGCATAAATTGTGTTTGAAGAAAATATCTAGTCAAGATTAAAATCAATTTATATATCAAAGCCACCGAAAAGATGATATTAATAAAACCCAAGACCTACCCAAATGAATAAGAAGATGACATTAAGTAAACAATCATAAAATAAGAAAACCAAATAAAACTATATAATTAGAAACTTATGGAAAACCGATTTAACAAAATGATTCAAACACCCATTAATTTTTTGTGGCTAGAAACTGATAGAAAGAAGGGAAACAATGCAAGAGAGAGAATCAATGAGTGAGAGAAATAGTGAGCCAGAGAAAGGGCAGCAACAACCCGTGGGAGAAGCAAAGGGACAAAAAGCAAAAGAGGGAAGCGAAAAGAGAAGAAAATTAAAGATAGAAGCATAGAAGAATCTTACCTGAAGTGCTTTGTCTGACGATGACAATGGCTGAACACGTAGAGACAAGAAAACAGAGGCAATGATGGAGGATAGATGGAGATGCAACAAAGAGGAAGGAGAGACATGCAGTTTCACTAGAAAACGTTTGAGAAAGATAAAGGGACAACAATTACTTGGGGAAAAGTTTCATGCAAAAGAAATGGAGAAAGAGAGATATAAAGAGTATTAGTTGGCGGTTACACTAGTGTGTTGTGTGATTAAGGTGTGAGTGGGGTTAAAACTTACAAAATACCCTTTATTAAATATTTGAGTATTGCAGACAACAACTTAACCAAAATGAAAGGAAACCCAACAATTCACTCATAAGTATAAGGGATTTTGTTGTAGATGCCCATTATAGAATTTATAGGTAAAAATGACCAAACAATTTGATAGCATGAAAAAATGACCCTTTTTAAGTTAGCAAGTTTTAAGTTAGTTATGAACTTACTATTTTACCATTTAACTTTGTAACCATCAAGTGTAGCTTCCTATCACTTTTATTTTTTTCTTATGTTTGTTTATCGTATTTTTCTACTTCTCTTAGATAATTTTCTTTAAAACATATTATACCAAAAAAATCTACTTGCATTTTTTTTGTGTCACATACTCTTAAACTCTCTCTAGCTATATATATATATCTTTCAAGATATCTATCTCTGTTTCATCAATAAATTTTTTATTGATGAATAAATTTATAGTTTACTTTTCAGTAAATATATAGTTTGCTTGTCATTACTAAATTTTTTTATTTACTGTTATGGTACATTCTAATATATCATATTTTCCATCATTCTTCTATCTTTGTTGGAAATTGGCTGAAAGATAGATATTATTTTTAGTTTTACAGCCAATCATCTTCGTACATGAGCATAATAAATAAATAACAAACCCCTGCTAAGTACATAATTTATTAACAATAAGTAAATAATATGTTTACCTATTTTAAATTGTAAAAAAAAACCAAGAACATAAAAAAATCAATCCTTTCTGCAGATTTATTGTAGATTGAATAAAAAATTTTGAAGCAAGTTGAACAACTTTTAGTAAAATTTTGAAAAATATCATAAACAAATATAAGAAAAAATAAAAGTGATGGAAAGTTACTCTTGGTGGCTACAAAACAAGTGAAAGGGTAAAGTAATAAGTTTATAATTAATTGAAGCTTCCTAAACTGTAAAAAAATCATTTTTACAAATATATATATATGAATGATCATTTTTACATATAATTTAATAAAAATGACCTTCTACTTGAATTTCCGTAAGTTTAATTCCAGCCCAAGAAGCATGCCCAAAACTCATCCCATACTAATACGAGTAAGCTTAAAAAATGAAAAGAAGAACAAATTAATACCCTAAAAAAAACTAGAAAAGCAGATCTTGAGGTTACGACGTAAGCCAAGAAAAGTTTTATTTGATTGTGCATGATTTGATTTTATTTGAGTGACCACACATTTGTATTCAGTTGCCAGTTTGAGGAAGAACAATGACAAGGCTTTGGTTTTCATGCGACTCACAAGTTTTTGATTTTCAAGCTTGTATTTATAAATTTTTAATATCCAATTTCTAGATTACTAAGACGGGTTCACCTGAAATATTCGAGAAGATCCAAAATTCTGTTATGTCGTTTCCTTCATCTAGTTTGTGATTGTTATGTTTTTAGAGGTGAGTTTGTTTCTATTAATCAAATTTTCTAAAAGAGTTGAGGCTTTAGCAAAGATGCAATGTTTGAGGAGTACAAAGTTTAAGGTGAAGTCATTAATGAGAAAAATAATTTCAGTTTATGACAAAGTACTGTTAAAGATATCCTTGTGCAACAAGGATTGTCCAAGTGGTATCAGGAACGTAAAAACACATGCTGGTATAACTAATGATGTAATGGAGGAACTTGAGATTATGATTAGCACCAAAAATTAAATATAGTATGTTGAATGAAACTTTACTATAGTATGTTTAGCACCAAAAATAAAATATAGTATGTTGAATAAAATATAGACTCTCAAGGTGAGAGGAAGTAACTGTAGTGTTGTTAAAGATGAAAATGTCCGAGCAACCAATGAGGTTCCTTCGATAAGTCAATGTAAGGATTCTATTGAAAATTCATAGATTTTATTTTTGGAACGATCCTTTCGCATGTGTTGGAACAAAGATTGGTTTGACATGCATGAGAGTAGTAATAAAGAAAATGTCATGTTGGCTGATGATCATAAGAAATATAACATTGAATGAAACTGAACAATAGAAGTGAGTATGTTTGATGGAACTATGAAGATGTTTCATGATATGAGAGGCTTGTGCGGAGTTGAAAAGAAATTTGATTTCATTGGGTTATGGTCAGATATTCTAAAACGGATGAGCAAATGAAAGTTACAAGAGTCACCTTGGTGATATAAAAGAACAGAAATATTTCAGGAACTTGTACAAGTTCATTGATAACATTGTTAAAAGTGGAGCAATTGCTTGGTGATATGAAGATAATGTTCGTGATGGCCGTGCCGACTGTGATAAAGGCATCCTGGTTGAGTGTAATGCTCATAGATTGGAGGTGGAGATTGTCGTGAGATTGAATCATGAGAATCGGTACTTTTGTGATTTCAATACTTTGGGAAAGAAAATGTGGCTACGAAACCTAGGGCCTTTAAGAGTTAGACATATAATATGATGATTGGCTTAGGATTGACAGAAAAATGTCAGAGACATTTGAGTTTATTGTAGCATTGAGTTTGTGAGAGTTATTTAGAGATATATTGATGAAATATGTAATTCTTTCTTTAATAATGAATTTGTCGTAGATGTATACAAATTAATTGAACTACGCAAAAATTTGATTGTGTATGGTTTTATATATTTTTTTATTGTAATCTGTTACAACAATCTTTTTGTTTTTGTTATTTTCTTTTATGATTTTGATATACTTTTTTCCTATTCGGAAACTCCATATACCAAACACTATAAAATCTAACACACATGTAGAAATACACTTTCTGAAATTCTCTCATTTCGTCGGACCAGCCGACCACCCATTTGGACCCCTCCTCGCCATTGATTGATCATTTTGGTCCCATGGTCTTGACAAGTTGAGCCAAAGTGACCTTCACAAAGGACACAAGAGAAACAAGGTAGAGTCCCAAAACCTAAAAAGAGCCTATCAATTCTAGTCTACAGCCTACGTGGCCAACCTCCATTCATATGTAGCACATGGATTACATGCCACGTGGCCTACATGGTCAATGGTGGCAGTGGCCTAGTCATTTGGGGGTCGGTTTGATGTCTCGTGTTAGAATGTGAAGTGGGGACAGAGTAACGAAGGAACACATAAACATGATTAAATCATATGTTCTATTCCACGGTTTGAACTCATCTAAATCACTACAACAACAGTCCGTTAAAAATTAATTCAAAATGATTAAATTCCTCATTAACAAAATAACTTCAATTTTTAAGATATACTACAACATGACGTCTAAATAAGAAATTGTAAGTTTAAACGGTTACATCAATAAAAGTCATGTCTATTCAAATTGAAAAGTTTATCATGTTAGGCCCATTATGAGAATGAAAATGTCAAGAACTAACTCAAATGATCAAATTCACTATAATTAATCCAACAACTCAAGTTTTTTAGATTACTGACTGTACAATAGCTAGCCTTAATGAGATATATTCACTTGTTCTACTATTGACTTAATTAAGCTTACAAACGATGTTACAAATGAGATATATTATGACAGATGCATTCAAAAATATCTATAGGTCTTTTAATTAATGGTAGTATAGTACATCAAAAACCTAGATTAAATATGACTAGATGATCAGTTGTACAATGGGTAATCTTTCATTCATATCCAAGACATTGTAGGTTCTAGTTAAGTCACTTTTAATCTTTAGTTTCATTCAAAAAATTATCCACTTTATCCCTTATCCAAATAGAATTTGTAACTTCGTAAAACACGTCATATATGTTCATGTACATAATGAATGTCACATGTCATAAATAAGATATAAATAAGTTTCAAGTACTATTGGGTGTAAACCGTGGACAGTAACAAAATCAATAATTTATGATTTCGAGTTCGATGTCAAAAGTCAACCGATTTAAAATTATAAAGAACAAACTTGGTATATCTTTTTATAAATTAAATTATGGAGGAATCAATTTATGATAATAACATAAACAAGTCTACAAGGAAAAGTTGTTCTTTTTTTCCTTTCTTTTATGTTTGGTAGAGTCTTAAGATTTATAAAAAGTTAACAGTGCACATGAATAGGCAATTGGCACCATGAATGTGAGGAGTGGAGTCGCCTCTGCGGAGAAACATATGGAGACACAAATGATATAGCCTACTATTTTTCCCATTTCCTGTTTTCCTAGGAAAGTCAAAGGGTGAACCACAATAACTAACTACCCATATAACATGGGAGGCGTTTAGATATGGTTTTATTTATGAATACTGATTCCTGCCGACATGAGTGGAAACATCTATACATGCATCACTATTCGTCAACCATAGCGGTAAGAAGTGCTTCTTAAAAGGATAAATAAAACTTAAGTGATCACATGCCATTGATTCATGAGGCCAAGAGTCTAAGTGTTTTCTTTTGCCTTTTCCCATGTCCTAATTTACTAGGAATGTGAATTTAGTAAATAACTATAGCCACTTTGTAAGTGAAAAATTCCTCACACTCAAAAAATAAAATGAACAATAAAAAGTGATAGAGAATTCTCGAGAATATTTGAGTAATTGCTCGATTTATTTGACTTTTATGGGTTTACAATTGACTTCTATTTCTAGGCTCTCAATCAGTTACAAAGTTCAACTAAATCTCTTAGAATACAAAGGATAAACGAAATATTCCTCCAAGGTTAAGCTTATCATATCAGATTTAATTTATCTTTTCTAGTAACTGATCGAGCCTAGTTTATCCATATCAACAACTAATCAAGCTTGAACCGTCGGATGGGACACAACGGGATCAACGGTTCATATTGACTTTTCCTGCTTAACCACAGTGGCAATCTGTTCTCCCGCTCCTGGTTGGTCCTGCCTGCTTACGTGACTTCTTAGACGATTTTTACCTATTCATTTGCCCCTATTGCATTTAATATTACATTGTAAAATTAATATGCAATACTAAAATTCTTGGTCATTATTAAACATTATTGTTTCCTGTCTTTGTGCTAGTTCACGCGCTACAAGAAAAATAGCATTTTGTGGCGGTTTTATGCCGGCGGTTATGGCAACCGTTAGTAAAAAATGGTGAGGATGTTAGGCGGCGGTTTTTATTAGCAGCCACTAAAGATATTAACTTTTGCGGCGGTTTTTCCCATAATAGCGGCGGTTCATTAACCGCCGCTAAAACATCTTTAAATCGCTAGATTTTTCCTTAAACCGCAATTTACTTTTCCTTCTTCACACTCTCACACTCTTAGGCGATTTAGAGGATTCGGCCGCTCATCGATCCACGCCTCATCTCTTCCCTGTTGGTCTTCACCGTCGATCACCGCTCATCCATGGCTCGTCTCTTCCCCTCCGGTCTTCGCCATCGATCACCGCTCATCCACGCCTCGTCACTTCTTTTGTCACTCTTCCCCGTGAGTCTATCTCTACCTCTCACTCTCTGCGTTATGCTATGGACTTTTCTTTTTTGTTCTATAAATGAATTGGGTCTCTGTCTACTAATGAAATTTGAAGGGATTAATGGAATCATTTTCAGCTCTGATAAGCTTTCTTCTATCTCTTTCACCGCTTCCATTGAAAAAAATCTAAATGTCCAAACATAAATGACAAAACAAGATAGTATTGTGATCCGGGATTTTTTTTCTTTTTTTTGGTTATCAAACTTTAAATGCCATCAACTAACCCAAGTTGGAAAATCTTGATGGATGGATGCATTAAAGAGAGAAAAAAATAAATGAATTGGGTATCATGGCCAAGTGCTATGAGCCTAATAAAGGTCAGTTTTGTCCTCTATACGGTTCCTGGGTGGTTACCTTTTATTTTCTTGAAATGAGGTCCTTGGAATTCATTACTCATCTATCCTTGTTTATGTGATCTGATTTAATTTAGTAATCTAGGTCGCGGTTCACGCTATTGAGTAGCAATGATAAAGATCGTAGTTCACACACACACACACACACACACACACACATATACATATGTCAGATATAAACTACGGTCCCTCTATCTATATATGATTCTAATGGCTCTTTTTACTACTTTTATTACCACACCATTTGTAACTTATGTCTATAAGCCAACCGCAAAATGGGTAACAACTGGTTATAAGATAGAAAAAACCAACTTTTTTCCTTTTTAACCTTTCCCCATCACTTTTGTGTTCCACTCATTCTTTCCATCATAAAGCCTCAATATGGATGTAAGTTCATTGCCGTATTCTTCCTCTTTAGCTTCTTTTTTCTTCTCCTACTCTCAGTTTTTTTATAAATGAGTTTTTCTTTCCTTAAAAAAAATAGGAATATTACAGTAAAATGAGTGGGCAAATCCATGTACATATTGATTTTAATGTGGATAAAAGTTGGATTAAAAAATCTCGAGTTAGTCAAGAGTACCTTAATGGAGAAGAGCATAATGAAATAAATGTAAACCATACATCTGCGTATGAAGCTTGTGATGACAATATGCATGACTTGTTGCGTGATGCATTCGGAGTTGTGGATAATGAAAGATGAACATATGATTTGCAAACAGAATCAACTGCTAATAATATGAATGAGCAACTAAATGATGCTCAACACGCAAAGGTGAATGATTTCTCTGACTTAGTTAGAGAAAATAATGAATCTTTATATCCAGGATACAAAAGTTTTTCAAAACTCTCATTTATTGTGCATCTTTACCATCTCAAGTGTCTATATGTATTGAGTAATGAGACACCATCGGGGTTGCTTGAGTTATTGCATAAAGCTGGATGGGAGTTGCCAAAAATATTTTATGAAGCTATAAAGATTATAAAAAAGTTGGGTATGAAAAGATACATACTTGTCCAAATGACTGCATATTATATTAGAAAGACAAAGAATAAGAACAATCATGTTCTACTTGTGGTACTTCAAGGTGGATAACCAAGGAGGGTGAGAGTACATCTCAATCTCAAGGAAAAAGGAAGAAGAAGCCAAAAGCTGCTAAAGTGATGCATTACTTTCCTTTAAAAGGAAGGTTACAGAGATTATACATGTCGTCTAAAACTGCTGAAGATATGAAATGACATCGTGTAGAGCATACTGAAAATGATGTTTTAAGACATCCTACTGATTCGACTACCTGTAAATCATTTGACTCTAGACATACTGAATTCTCATTTGAACCACGTAATATCAGACTTGGTTTGGTTAGTGATAGTTTTAATCCATTTGGAGCAATGAGTGTTAGTTATAGTATGTTGCATGTTCTTTTGATTCCATATAACATTTATGTTATATTTCATATAAAGCATTGTTCTTATTCATATATTGTCTAACATACAAAAATAATATTTTATACGTAGGTGAATCCTCCTCATCTAGGCGAAAGGTTCATGGTCGGACACGATTAACACTACTACAATTTTGGTCTTAGATGACGGTGAAAATCCATCATTATAATCTTATAATGATGGCTGACCGCCTGTCATCTATCGGGCGGTCATCTTTACTCTTTTCAACAAAAATCATCATAATAGGGTGCTGCGAAAACCAATTAGATTATAGGGAATCCCCGTCATCATAGGTTTCGCCACAAAGCTATTAGATGACGGAGAATACCCGTTATCATAAGTGCCGCCAAAAATATTTAGATGACGGGGAATCCCCATCATTTAGTGTCCAAATTATTTTTTTTAAAAACACTGTCATAGAAAAGAAAAAAAACTTTTTCATGACAGTTTTTTTCATTTAATTATTTTAAAGGGAAAACTTTAACAAGATTCGCTTTCTTAAATCCTGAAATAATTTGGATGTAAAAATTATTTAGCCTTACCAAAATTAAAAAACCCCTAACCAACTTATTAAAGAACAGATTCCAGGTTTTACAACAAGCTGTAGATAGATGAAGTTGCAAATTCAAGCTTACCTTGAAAATGCAAGCTTGGGGCTTTATATCGTTCTGGCTCCCATTTCGATCAACTACGTTAAATGTGATCATGATGGTAAATTTTGCTACTGACTGCAAGGGTATTCTACTATCTACCTGAATCCCCCTCACAAGCTTGTTTGGTGCAGTTGGTAGATAGAGATCTTCTCCCTCCATTACAATTTTCTCCAACTCCCTGTGCAAGAAGTTTTAATCAATTTCAACTATTCTTTTTACGGGAAACGAAAGATTTTATTAAAAAAAGAAAGCTCCACCAAGATCAGAAAAGCAAAATACAAAGAGAAATACAACCAGATTACAACCATAAACGATTCCAATTAACAAGAAAAGAAGATCAATGGACGCCCTTAAAAAGTTCTGATTTTAATCAACTGAAACTAATTGTTGAAAATGCAGACTGCTTCGGCATTAGAAATTTACCTCCTGATACCAGCCCGTCGTTCTTCCTTAGGAAGTTTATCGAGGACACCATATATAGAAGTAACTTCGTCAAAGAAATCAAACTCTCTTCGAAACAAGTCAAGTGCCTTGGGGGAGAAACCCTCAATAATATGCTGCTTAACAATTGGCAAGAAAGCTTGAAATGATGTATTCTGAAAGACAACATTTATACGGGGTTATTGAGCCTGGAATCAACCATGCAGATGGGTTGAAAATTTGAACCATATTATTTAGATGAAATGTTTATCATATTTAGAAATACAAAAACCATGCATGCATATAAGTTTCTCATTTCATCAGTAAAAATGTACTTTATAAGCCAAAAAGTATTTTGTTTTGTTTTGGCTTTAACCCAAATATATCGATGCCTGGAAAACCCCAAATACACATCAAGAAATTTAATGTAAAATATATCATGGTGATTGGTAATCATCCTCGACTACATGCTTAGTTCTTTCAAAACCGCGTCCACCATCCAGAACGGCATATTGCCCACTAGCTGGCAGCAAAGGAGAAAGAGATTTGATTAGGCGATTTCCCCATCCTAATGTTTTATAGGTATATACGGGTTCACATCCATTTGCTTGACAATACTTTCTATGCCTCGGTGGTATAACGATGCCAAAGGTAGTGGTATAAATCAACATTGGCATTGCAATAAGAAGTTTCACAGCAGGCTAAATGGAATATTGCTAATAGACTTCATAACAAAAGAAAAAATAGTACTAATAAATTTCAAACGTACCTTCCCAGAACCGGTATCCTTCCCCGATTCTTCTTCAAAAGTCTCACCCTACCAGTCATAAACTCATCACTATCATATAGACACAAAAATTGTGACAGTTTTATTTTTCAATTAGTAGAAATAATTATGACAGAAATGAGAGCAGATAAAACCACAGTTGTAATGCTTTCACAATATTTCCAAAAACAAATATGACAAGGGAAGAAAGGAATAGATCTATGTCAGGAAAGTGCTCTCTTCAGCTGTAGAAAGTAAAAATATATGGCTGCATCAGTAAGAATTTCCACCTAAGGAATACAAACCTGAAGATGCCAGATCAGAATTTGAGCAAATATGTCGCTTCTCTGAGTTGCTCTTAGCAAATATCCTTCTACTAACTTCTACAAATAGAAGAAAGCAGCACAATATAAATACATAAACAGTGCAATTCGATATACAAAACCAATAAGGTATGAGAGGGTGAATTAAGCCTCAATCACAGTGACAAAATACACAACCTAAGTTCAGCCAACCAGTGTCTCCAACATTAATGTTGGTTCGTGGCATCGGCAGGTGTAGGACAACATCAATTCAGTCAATCTAAAAATATAATTTTTATTCTGTTTAATCTAGAACCATGGATCAAAATAAAATCAGCACTAAATCAGATCCAAATCAGATCTAAACCAACTATAATCAGAACTATATCAGTATTATAAAGATCTAAACCAACTAAATCAGAACTAAATGAGTATTACGCCGATATATAATTCTATCTCAAGCGTCGAGGGGCTGGAGGCATCAAGATGCTGTGATTTACGTTTAGGCGTCACTCTCGTCTAAGATCTACTACATCATCAATGGATAGAATGAAGGCATGAGCTATTCTAGATCGGGACAGAATGAAGGTGTGCGCTGGGAGAGGAGCTCTGAAATTATCACCATTGAAGTGAAGGCATGAAGCTTCTCTGGACTGGATCTGGATAGAATGAAGATGTGGGAGGAGGTATGAACTTATCATCGTTGAAGTGTAGGCGTCGAGCTCGAGCTATTCTGAAGAAATGAAGAAAGGAATGAGAAAAAGAAAAAGACTATCTAGGATTCGAGGTTGAGGGTCTGTGCTCGTGAAGAACGTGAAGGACAAAAGAAAGAGAAAAAGGGATTCTCAGGTACGCTAACTTCATATCTGAATCACAGCTGCTAGGGCATTTGTGAGAAATTCTAGTTTCGATTGAGAGAGAGAAAAGGAGATGGAGAGAGAGAAAAGGAGATGGAGAGAGAGAATAACCAGAGACAGTCACTGAGAAGACAAAAATGATAAAGTAAAAGTAAAATTAGGTTTAGATTGATTATATAGTGTGGCATTTTCGTAAAGAAAATGAACTTTGAGGTAAATAGTTAATTTTTTTACACCGTAAAACAATGACATGTTTTTTTCCACTGTAATATTAAAAAGTTATATTGACATCCCAAAAATTAGCTGTCATAGTAGAGAACACATTTATGACAGTAATTTTTGAGCTGTCATCTTATCTGAATTACCCCACCCTACACTATTTTCCTTTGACATATTTTAGAGAGTTGTCATTGTATCAAAGATGTGAGTGTCATCTAAAGCCAAAATTGTAGTAGTGTAGCTCATATATGGAATCGACCTGAAGGGAAGAAAATGAAAGTTGAATTCAACGCAGTAAGACAACCAATCAAGGATCAATCATCTATTTATATGAGCATTTTAGCTTCACTAGGACGCACCTACGATCTATTGCGGATCACTTATAAAAATTGGAAGAAAGTGCTTGAAATGTACAAGAACGCAATATGAGATATTGTGAATGTATAAATACTTATTTGTAATTGTCTCTTCCATTTTATATTTATTAACTATGCCTTTGTAATTTTTCAAAGTAAATGGGAAGTTACCGAACGCCAACTGAAAATTTCCATTGTCTTCAATTAATAAGAGTTGGAAGGACGGTAAAAATAAATTGAGAACAATGAATATGACAAAATATCCAAGCGGAAAAGAATGCCTGAGGCATAAACCTGAGGAAGTTCCACAAGATCAGTGGAATGCTATTGTCCATTTTTTGTTCTCCTCTGAAGGAATAGTATTATACTATTTTCTTTTGACATTAAATTTTGTTTATTACAGAGAATAAATACTAATTTTGTTTCTCAAATAACAGGTTTGTAGTGAAACAAACACTGCAGTATGAGCTAAATAAAGTACACATAATTCTTTAGGAAGGGAAAGTTATGCTAAAAAATAAGATGACATGGTACGTAAATCTTTTTTATTATAAGTAATATTTTTGTTTTTAGTATTGCGATCAAAATATAATTTGTTAAACATAATGATAGATGAAGGTGTTGGGGAGAGAGCCCAATGCGGTCGAACTATTTATAGAAACGCATAAACGCAAAGATGAAAATTGGGTGGATCAAGAATTTACTTCTAGAGTTGTAAGAATTATTTATAAGTCTATATTTGTCAATATTTTTAATTTTTTCAACTATATTTGACACATATGCGATCAAATTGTTTATTTGTGTTGTAGGAGAAAATGCAAGAACTTCTAGGAACCCAAACGCAGGATGAGAATAATATGACCCCTAGAGATGAGCATCCTGGATGAGTCCGTGGAATTGGACTAGGTCCAACTTCCACCAGTATATTTGGATCGCAGAGCAGCCACCAATTTTTTGAAGAGTCATTCTTTCCACGTGCAAAATATGAGAGAGTTAAGTCACAGGTCCATGAACTTCAAGATGGTCAAGTTCAACTTCAATCCCAAGTGACGTACCTTATAAAAATGTTGCAAGCACAAAATCTTTCGTTCTCATTCCCCAGCGGTGATCATGTAAGATTTCTAAAGAATATATACTTTATGTAATTATAAATTATGTTTATTCCAACATTAATACTAATTTTCTTCATTTTTTATGTGTTTATAGGATTCTGGAGATCCTCCATCAACTTCATGATCACATAAAATTTAGTGACGGAAAAATTATATTTTCTTAAGTTTGAACTTATATTGTTTCGTCTTTAAAATTCACAACTACAAAATGAGTTTTAGATGACAGCATTATATTAGAATTAATGACATGTCTCTTAAACCTGTCATGTAAAAAGGGCTCTAAAATAAAAAAATGATATTTAGCTAATATGACAGGTTTTACTTGAACTGTCATAATAAGTTTACCTATTATGACAGTGTAAAACTAAAGTGTACTGAAATTACTCTATAATTACAAAATTGACACATAATATTCTAACCCTAATCGATTAACTTCCATTTCACACTCTCATAATATTCTTACTTTCACTTCTCTTCTCTCTCTCTCCTCTCTTCTCTCTTCTCTCTCACTCTCTCTCACTCACTCTCTCTCTCTCACACACACACACACACACACACACACACACTTTCTCTCGCTTCTCTTCTCTCTCTTCTCTATCCCTCTGTCTCATCGATGGAGCACTGCTGAGCTCTCATGAGAGAACCTAGAGTTCTTCAAGCTCTGAAAGAGAGCCATTACAACCAAGGGGATTAAAAGGCCCCAGAGTAACCGCGAGATCTATGTGGGTAAGAAAAAATGGCCTTGCTTTTTCTGTCGAAAAAGGTCCTGTAGAAGCGGGTCAAGTAGTTTAAGAGGCCCAAAGTGATCGCAAGATCTCTGCAAGGTACTTCAAATTTTTCTATGTTCGATCCCATTTATATGTGTGCTGAGTTGTATTTGCCTATTTATGTGTTCACCAAGTTGTCTACTGGTGTATGTATCCAAATGCTATATGAAATGCTTGTTGCCTAGTCTAAGTAACTAATAATTAATTAAATATATTTTGTTTGTTTGTTTTAGTTTAAAATTGTAGTATAGTTTGTAATTAAGTGGGTGCTGCTATCAGTTGAACAAATCGTGGCTCCTAGAAGATATAGGACACAAATGTTTTCTATTCATAGATTAAAGCTTTACTGTGACAGCTAAAAACTTTTTAGGTTTAATATTCTACTGTCAATATTTATATGTTACAGTATTTTGACGTGTCTCTTAAGCATCTGACAAGTATTTTATTATCATTTTTCCATTTAACTTGCTTATGAACATCTAAAGAGAATCTTTCTCGTTGAATCAAACTAGAGCTATACCTTATAGTAGTTATGAGATATAAATGCAACATTTCTTTTTCACTTCTCTAAGCTGTATAGACATGTCAATCAATACATTTTACTGTTGTGCCTCTCATTGCTACTAGTATTCCCTTTTTATAGTTGCTGAATAATTAAATGTCAAGTTTTGCCTTGATGGTTTCTCTATTTGTCTCCCAGGTACAAGGAAAATGAATTGATAAAACTCAGATTCATATAAATGGTGATCCAATAGAACCATTATCGACTATAGTGCATAAGTATAATGTAACATTTGATTATGTGTGCATTCTCATTCATGCTTGTGTAGAAAGTTGATTCGTCATTCAATTTTCTCACCAGTTTTAGTGATATATTAAATGGAAATTGTTAACAAAGTATAAGATAATTGTAGTTTTTATCCTAGGTTTATGTTCTAAAATTGTGGTTTTGTTGTAAAATACTTCCACTATGAGAATAAAAAATAACTTGCTCTTCTAGGAGTGTCGTACATGGTTCAATGTTGAGTTTAAAGATTCTTTAGCTTTGGGGTTTGTTCATCAGAAGAGTAAATGAGGGCTGAGAGAAATTGTAGAGGTTTGTAAGGAGTAGATAATCAAGTGATAGTGTAATATAGTGTTGAGATTTTTTCTCAATACGGTAACATGTATTTTCAGATATCGACAAGAGGGAAATGTTGGATTTTGTTTTATAATTGTGAAATTTCACTTATATTATACTCAACATTCGATTTCTATCATTTGCAGGCCCACTGAAAAACTCAGATATACTCTAAATATGAAGAAACACATCAACATAGTAAGATGAATTTCTCAATTTATACAACTCAGATATACTCCTATTTTTCATCCCTGATGAAGAAGAGGGGTATTGAAGATATGGATCTTCTACCAAGGACAACACATTAGGTAACTTAAATACTTAAATAAGTTAGTCTTGACATAAGGAGGGCCAAGAAGAGGGAGGGGTCATTTATGAACATGTGATGCCATCCAGCTGAGTTTTTCTTCTTATTCTAGTCATTTTTCTTCCATTTTATTTGGCACTTTCAAGTATTTGTTAGTTGTTTGTCTATGTGACATGAGCAATTTTTCACACATAATGAGTTTTTTTATCCTACATTTGTTATTCAGTCTCCTTAATTTCATCATCAAGGCATTCCATTATGATTTCTTACAGTTATGAGGATGAGAAATTAATTCTTTCTAACATTTTTGTGTTATAAATGTCAGCTTTCTATTTTCTGTTTAGTCTGGGAGCACTTATGCTTCTTTTGAAGATGCTTCAATAAATAAATGTTTTCATTTGTTTTTTTCCTTTTACATAGAGTACGTTGTAATGCTAGTGAGATGTTCCATGGCGAGCTTCCATTGTGGGTCGAGCAAGGTTTCCGTCCTGCAGATCTTGCTGGCCTCTCTTCCTTCTTTCTCTCATTTACTCTATATTTTTGCTTTGTGTTAAATCTTACCGAGTTTTGCTTGATTATAGGTTTTCTGGTGGTGGATAAACTAATATTGATCACACTGGTTACTCGCTAGTTTAGTTTTTTGGGAATATATATTGTTTTAGTGTAATCTTTATTTTATCGGCTAAATCTTGAAGAGGGTTATGTTTGTTTTTCAGAAATTTTTTATGAGTTTTCTATTTGCTGCATTTTCTTGCTCTTAAATATTCATGATTGTGACTAATTCCATGCATTCCCTCATATTAGGTTTGTCTGATTCCCTGTTTTTGCTCCTGGATCTGTATTCTGCATGTTGGGGTCCTCTGAACTTTATATGTATTTTTGGTTTAAAAAGTTTCACTAATAAAATAGAATAAGTCATTTACCCCCTGCCCCCCTCTCTCTTTCTCTCTACATGATTTCCCTCGAAGCGTTTCCCTTTATTTTTAAGTTATGGTTTAGGGTTTTGATTTACTGATCTTGAGCTTCGATATAGGATCCAAGGTAATATTAACAATCTTTCTCTCAAATTCTTTGTGCCATATGAAATTCTCATTTTTTGTGAAAGTTATGAAATTCTCATTTGTTAATGAATACAGATTACATCTCTTTATGGAGGTCTTTTAGAATTTATTTTTGTGGTGGAAAGTACAGAAGACCCTTCTTATCATGTTGTATCAGGGTTGCTATCTGATTTCAAGGCATGTGTCAGTTCAATATGTATTTGAATGGTACTTACCCTTTCGTAATGTTCCATTGGGGCTCGCTTGTTAAAATCTAGAGCAACTGAGTCCGAGGCATTCCAGACAATTGATGTTTATTAGATTTATTGCCTGAATGATCTAGGAAATTTATATGTTAGTCAAAGAAAGCACCTTTGGTGATTCCTATATTGTTCTCACCCTCTACAATTTCTTTAATGTTTAATTAAAAAACTTAGTCACATGTAGCAAAATTTTTGGATCTTACTGCTTATTCGTCAATAACTTCCTAAGTGCAGGTAAATTGTCTGATGAAGATAATGATATAACATATATAGAGTTTGTGTGATCAAATCGTTAACATTTCTTTCTTTTCCCTTTTTTTGCATGTAGTCTTAAACAAAGTCAGAGCAGCACAACCCTTACCCCTTGCATTTCCATCTCTTACTTAAGGTACTCTTACTCCACCTAAAACCTCTTTAGTCTTATTACCCTTTTGCTTCTATAAAATATCTTAGTCAATCTTAGTCTTGGATTAGAAAAAGACAAATTCATCTGAGGAGAAAGAATCAAATTCAGGCTTCTTTGTTTAGTGTCTGAATTTGGGCTGTCATTAGTGACTGTTAATTTATCAATTGAAGACTCTGCAATTGAGATTGAACTTTCATTCTTTCTCACTCAAGATATCATAAACCTACTTTTGTGTAGTGGCAATATATCATAAACTTGCTTTTCTGTAATGTTGTTCGAATTTGCTGTTATAAATTTTACTTTTAAAATTTAGGAATCATGTATAAGAAAAGTTACCAGATTTGATGTAAGTCTTTATATATGGTAATTTAATTTTAAAATTTAATATTGAAATAGTTGCAATTAGGTTTTACTTTCTTTTCAAATTATAATTGTTTTCATAGGTGTTTGTTTGTTCGTTTATATATGCCTTTTACTTTGCTTTGACCTTTATCTAATTTAATTTTTTGAGTTGAGTTTGTGATTTGTGGAGAAGGTGGTGTTGATGATTAAAATTAAATAATATTAATGAAAATCTGTGATGAGAAGGCAAGTTTTTGCCTTTCCATGATAGTTTTTTTAAAAAAACACCTATAATGACAGACAATCTCCATCATTAAAGGTGTTTTTGCGGCATGTTTTATGACGGGGGTTCTCCGTCATCAAAACTATTTTGACGGGGATTTCCGCCATCAAAAGTATTTTGATGACACCTTTTGATGACGGTTTTTGGTAAAATGAGTTTAGATAATAGACCGATAGATGACAGCCACTTGCCCATCAAAACTATTTTGACGGGGATTCCCCGTCATCAAAAGTATTTTGACGACGCCTTTTGATGAAGGTTTTTGGTAAAATGAGTTTAGATAATAGACTGATAGATGACAGCCACTTGCGCATCATTATAGGGTTTCAATGACGGGTTTTCACCGTCATCTAAGCCCTTTTTTATAGTAGTAATTTGTGAATGTTTAAATTGATGAATTCTGAATCTTTAAAAACTATGAATGTTTGAATTTGTGAACGTTTAAAATGTAAGAATTTGTGCATATTTGAATTGATGGACTCTGATTTATTGAAATATTTGTATTGATAGTTTCTGAAATATGTGATATAGAAAGTTTTTTGAAAACATGTATTTTTGAAAATTATGAGATGTTTAAAAAATAGAAAAATTTCTGACCAAAATTTCAATTTATAACGGTAGTTTTGGAGCCTATAGAAGCGGTTTAAAACCGTAGAGAAAAATTGTTTTTAGTTTGTGGGCATTTAGCGGCGATTTGAACCACCATTAAACACACTGTACCGACGGTTTCTAACCGTCGGCGAAGAGAAAAAAAATCACCGGCAAAGATCCCCTTTTGCCTGTGATCCTCCGACGGTTGGAAACACCGTTACAAAAAACTTTTGCCATGATTTATGTATCTTCACAATTCTTTTTGACGGCGGTTAAAATCGCCACTATTGATGACGAATACCGTTATTATAAATCATCTTTTTTGTAGTGACTCTTCTGATGCATTTATTATGACTGCCATTTTTAAATTCTTTAGTTGATTTACCTTTCCGTTCCCGTGACCGTGCACCACATTGCACAAAATCTGATTACGTCAGATTTTACAGCTTCCATTCCAACGTGTCATATTTTCATTTACATTTGATGTGATGTGTCAGTCATGTCTCTTTGTCATCTACGCCTTTTCAAAACGTCCTTTTACCTTTTCATTCTCGGCATTTGTTGCGTGCCATTTTAAATTGCCATTCTGACTTTCGATGCCACTTGAACAGGCGTGGGTCAGATATACTTCCTTTAACAGAAACATATCTGACCATTGCCAGATGTGACTACTCGCCAAAAGTCTCGTCTCTTTGCTTCCTACGCTGTCAGTCCCATTCCCCCTATACCGTCAGTCACACGTTTTCACTATCTGTTGCACCCGTCCATCATCATTTAATTGCAGGCGTCCCTTGGTTGCGCTGTTCCAAAATCATTTCTAATCTCTGTTTGAAGTTCGCTACTTATATAGAGCGTCTTCCTTCAATCCCCTTCACCACTTTTGACGTTCAACCTTGTAAGTCCTTCTTCATTTTCTTCTATTTTTCTCATGGTTGAGTTTAAAGTTCCAGTCCACGTAGTTAGGACTTTAGAAGAATTTAAGTGGTTTATGATCCGTCAATGAAAGGGTTTTCCCCCAGATGTTACTTGTGCCTTGGTAGAGAGTGAGTTTGAAGTAGTTTCTTCCAAACACCCTACGAAATTACCCTTACTCCCATGTACATAATCCTAGGTCTTAGGCTCTCATTTCTCATTTTCTTTTTGAATTTTTCCATAGAGTAGGCATTGCACCTTCATAGTTTACCCCGAGCTGTTATAGGATTCTTCTTGGTTTTGAGGTTTTAAATATAAGGTATTATTCTGGTTTAGAGATAGATGAGCTTCTTTACTGCTACATAGTTAAGCGCCAAGATGATAGCCATTACCTTGCCACCCGACTGTCTGAGCAAAGAGGAGACCTGATTACCAAGATCCTGAAAGGAGAGAAGGGCTGGGAACATGATACTATCTTGATTGGGGGGAACTGAGGTGGTGATGGATGCTAGATAATTCCCATGAAATGGGCAATTTTGAGTAAGTCACCGGAGCTTCGATTCTCGCCTCCATTTATGTATTTTTTTCATTTTTTTATTCTTTCGCTTGGCTAATGGAATTCTGTTTCCTTTCTTTTGCAGCAAAAAAAATCTGAAGCCTTATTTTTCCAGAGAGTTTATGGGAAAGATCACCGCAGCTTTCCATCTCTGAGTATAAGATCCGGATTGGAAAATGCTTCTTGATTTGTGAAGAGAAGGCACTCCTACTCCCATTCCCGCCCCTGTTCTGGCTCCCATTGCTACCATAACTGTTCCAGCGCCTTCGTCTTCCATCCCTGAAGACATTCCAACTCTTTCTTTCCATTCCGTTTCTAGCCATTCCAACTCTTCAGATTCATCCAGTTTGTGATGATCAAGAGCTATTAGACCGAGTTGAAGCCGACATAAGGATGATGAAAAGACTCTGCATCAAGTTCGTTGGTCCTATTGAGAAGAGGACACGAACTGACACTTTGAGCTCATCCTCAGAGCTCCCGCCTGTACTTCCCGCTCCTAGCGCTTTCGTTGCGTAGATTGAGGCTCATTCTTCAAATTTTGATTCTCCTCCTTCAGATCCCATTGGGCCCACTGTGATCGTTCCTCCCCCGGGAGATGCCTCTGGGTTGCGAAGCACTAGTGGTGAACCCGATGTTTGAGCATGTGGAGATACTTGTCTATAGGCTGGCTATTGAGATGCCCAAGCAAACCGTCCTCTTAAGCAGACACTTGTTCTAGAAGTTGAGGAGTTCGTGAATTCTTCAACAGAAGACATTGCCGCCAAAGCCCATGAGTCATCTTCCACTCCTGTTGCCACTGCTAAAATGGATGCCTCAGAGAAGGGTCCAGTAGTTGTTATCACTTAGGCTGTTTTCTTTAATTTTTTATTTGTAATTTTTTGTTTTCTCCTTTTCCTTTCTTTGTAATTTTGCACCATTATCAATGAAAAAAAACTATTTTAGGGACTTTTGGTCTTTCAGCACTTCATTCTTTCCTTTGCATCTTTCCTTTCTTTTCCTTTTTCACTCATTCTCTTTTAAATTTCTTCCTTTTTGTTTTCGTTTTTGGTTGGTTTCCTTTAGAGGGTGATACTACATACATCATTCCTTATTGACTTAAGCTTTTTAGCATCTTAGAGACCTGTTTTCCTTTAGAAGGCGTTATGCTCTTCGTGAGCTTATGGGCCAGTTTCCTTTACAAGATGATGCTCAAAGATAAAAATCTCTATGGACTTAAGCTCTTTTTGAGCTCAGGGCCCTATTTCTTTTGATTTTTGAGTAGAGAATAATGAACACCAAATTTTTACATGAAAAATACTTAACGGAAAAAACTACGGATAAAAATGTTTCATATAGAAGAAAATAATTACAAATAATATTTGCGCAAAAATGTAAAGCATTTCTAGGCTTATATAATTCACTTCCCTCATTGGTCATTAAGTAGTAAGATCCGTTTCCTCCAACTACTTTGACTATGAAAAATCCTTCCTATATTGGCCTTGTTTGCCTTCGCTTGACTGAAAAATCCTCTTCAGCACAAGATCTCCCATTTGAAACTACCATCCTTTGACTCTTTTTTGGAAGTACTTTTTTTTTCTAGTTGTAATTGGCTATTCTCAATAGATCAGCCTCTCTTTTTCTCCAAAAAGTTCAAACTTACAGCCATCCGTTCCGTGTTTTAACATCATGTATTCCTGATTTCATTGTGGGTTGCCTTGATGGTATTAAGGGGTTAGCGGTCTATTCTTTATCCAAAGGTCGTCACAAAAACTTTTCACTTGACTTCCAGTGAATTGAAGCCTGTTATCAGAAATAAGCACTTTGGGGATCCCGTACCTGCAAACAATATTTTTCCATAAGGATTTTCTTACCTCCTATTCCTGTACTTTTGCTAATGCTTCCACTTCTATCCACTTTGTAAAGTAGTTAGTTGTGACCAGTAAGAACCTCTTTTAAGCGGGAGCCATCGATGGTGGCCCAACTACATCGATTCCCCACTGCATGAACGACAGGAGCTCACAAACATTTGTAATTATTTGAGAGCCATCTTTAGAGCGGGAGTATACCGTTGACACTTGTCACAACTCTTTACAAAAGACTTTGCTTCCTCTTGCATCCTTGGCCAATAGTACCATTCATTTAACAGCTTGTTTTCTGCCTTTACAAGCATATCGTCCACGTAAACTTCCATTATTTTTCTGATATGTCTTTCAAAAACTTTATTGTCTAACCTTTAATATGTGGTTAGATATTTTTTCTTGCTCAGATCACAACATTTTTAACTGATTATACCTAGAATAAGCATCCATGAAGCTTATGAGCCCAAGTGTGGATGTGGCGTCCACCATTTGATCAATCATTGACAACAGGTAATCATCCTTCGGGCATGCTTTATTTAGGTCTGTAAAATCCATAGAGATTCTCCACTTTCTACTATTCTTTTTTACCATCATAACATTTGCCAGCCACTTTGGGTAGCTAACTTCTTTGATGAACCTGACTTTGAGCAACTTCTCCACCTTTTCCTTTATAGCCGCTTTTATTTCGGGAGTGAAAAATTGCATCTTCTATTTCATAGGCTTAATGAAAGGATCAACATTCAGTTTATGGTAAATTATCGATTCATCAATACCTGACATTCTTACGGCAATAGTGGTAAAAATATCTACATTCTTCCTGAGAAACTTTGTAAGCTCTGCCTTTTCCGCTTTAGTAAGTCATGCTCCCATTGTTGTTATCTTTCCATTTCCTAGATCTACGGGGTCAGTTTCACTCCCGACTTCATACCTTGGATTGCTCTCGTCTGATTCATCCTCATCTAGTTACTATTATTAAACTTTTCTTCCCCGTTCTAAAGAACAAGGAAGTCCTTCTTTCTCACATAATCAAGTGCCGAGACTGTCTAGCATCTGGCCGACGCTTGATCCCACATAATGGTCCGTACACCATTTGGTGATGGATATTTCAAGGTTTGGCAATAGGTTGACAGGATAACTCTCATATTGTGAATCCATGTTCTCCCTCGAATTACGTTATAGGGCGATCGTGTGCCAATGACCACGAAATCAGTGATGTGTTTGAACAGGTCCGCTAGTACCAGAAGTGATATAATACCTTCAGGATACGTTATGGTCCCATTGAACCTGATGTGTGGGTGCCCCGTACCACGCAGCTTCGGGGCATCTATGGTCATCTTCTCAAGTGTCGAGCTGTGGAGTACATTAACCGCACTTCCGTCATCAATCAAAAGTCTCCGTAGCAAACAATTTCCAATTTGAATGGTGATCACCAGTGCGTCATTATGTCCGTCGTGCCTACTACTTTCCTCATAAAAAATAATCAGTATACTTCCAAATGTTTCCCCTGGGTCATCATTCACTTCGAGAGCCAGTTTTTTTACAATAGATCTTCCTTTCTTTCCTCGTTGTCCCCTCTGACTTTGTCAAGGCAATAATTGTATCCACTATTCTTGTTGGTTCCTTTTCCCAAGGAAGCTCTTCATTTTCATCACTCCTCGGTTGGTCCTGTCTCAGGACAAACTCCTTTAGATGTCCTTCCTGAATGAGCTTCTTAGTGTAGTCATTTAGTTGGTAGCAACCCTGGTTTCATGGCCAACATTCTGATGATAATGACAACACTTGTCATTATCTCTATGATTTGGCTCCTTCATAATCAGATAGGGTCGCCTCAGACATGATTTATCCTTGATAGCCTCGAGAATTTAGTTCACTGGGGTGGACTCTTCCGGCTAGTCTTGGCTTTTTTCCGAAGTCGCCCACTTCTCTTTGGTCTTCTTTTCTGAACGTTCTTCTCTGCGCTTTCCAGTTCTCATGCTTCCATCATCCTTGCGCTGCACTGAATTTCTTTACTCAATCAGCTTCTGAATACTTTTTCTCTCTTCCTCCATGGCTATGTATGTTTACGCCCAGAGGAAAGTTTCTGCCATCGTGAGGGGTTTATTCTCGGATAGATGCTCGAACAATTGGGAGTTGGGATTTAAACCACGCCTGAATGCCAGTCTGGCCACATGATCATCACAAATTTTCACTTTCTCCATTTCATCCTTGAAGAGATGGGTGTAATCTCGCAACGATTCTCCCTTTTTTAATTGCAATCATCAAAAGGTTTTCCGAATCTTCCATCATCATCTGGTAGGTGGAATACTGCTCCAAGAAAATAGAAGACATTCTAGAAAAACTATCAATTGAGCAATGGGGTAGAGAATGATACCACTTTAATGTTAGAGATGGTCTACATGATCTGACTTTCCTTCATAACACTTGAACTTAGGGGCCACGAACATTTTTGGCACATGGGCGGCCAAAATTTCTGGACATAAAGGGGAACGGGTTAAAGTTTCCAGATCCGCAACTCCGTCCACTCCCAACTTTCTCATCACAAGCATCTTCTCTACTACCCGCTCCGTAATCGGCTGTGCGAGACCGCTCTCATCTACCACTCCATTATCTTTGTCATGTGAAGTGATTTTCGCTTCCTCACGACGAGCATTGTGACTGGTTACTTGCTTTGATTGTTGATGCGCCCGTTTTCTATGTTCCTCATTTTGGTTTTTCCCTTCCCATTCCCGCACCACGGTCCTCTGGCTTGCTTTCGCTCTTGTCTCTATAATCTTCCGTTGCAACGTGGCAATATGCTCTTATACAATTTTCCATGCATTCCGCAGTGCTTCACCGTTACGACTCTCCATACCCTGCATCCCGGTTAGAATGGTCTGGATCATATCGTGCACTCCCGTCGACTGTGCGGGTTAATATGGGGGATTGACGGCTGCATTAGCGTTGTTTCCTGTTTCTCCTACAACATGCGACCAAGTGCGCGACATATTTTGATTATAATCTCGAGTGGAATTCTTTAGCTCTCAATGAGAGCACCAAAATGTAAGGAAAAACTTCCTCACACTCAAAAAATAAACTGAACAATAGAAAGTTAGAGAGAGAATTCTCAAGAATATTTGAGTAATTGCTCGATTTGTCTTATTTTTATGGATTTACAATTGGGCTCTATTTATTGGCTCTCAATCAATTATAAAGTTCAACTAAATCACTTAAAATACAAAGAATAAACGGAATACTCCTCCAAGGTTAAGCTTATCATATCAGGTTCAACTTATCTATTCTAGCAACTAATCGGACTTAGTTTATCCATGTCAATAACTGATCAAGCTTGAACAATCATATGAGATACACGAGATCAACGGTTCATATGAACCTTTCCCGCTTGGCCACAACGACAATCTATTCTCTAACTCCTAATTGGTCCTGACTGCTTACGTAACTTCTCAGACGATTTTTACATGTTCATACCTCGATGATATTGGAAGATATACATTGTCTTAATTGCAAGAGTCCTTGGTCCCCGATCTAATAAGCGAAGACGTCTATTAATATTTATTGAAATAATCGAGAGAGAGAGATTTTCATAAGTTTGTATTGGTAATTATAGTTAATGATGGTGATGTTGAAAAACCATGAAACATAACATGTGTGGAATGATATGAAAACATCACGATGATCGAAATCAAGAGTCGAGTATTTTATATGTTAACACTTTTTCCGCCGTAGGTGAAAAAAAGTGAAAGAATAGGGAGACAAAGTAAGGTCCACAAGATATGTTCAATTTGGTAAACAAGGGTTCGTTACCCAAACACCTCCATGTTCTCTCTTTAAGAACGTTTTTCATCCCATTTGAAACCTACATTTAATGCTCTCTCTCTCTCTCTCTCTCTCTCTCTCTCTCTCTCTCTCTC
>QANY01004184.1:281340-340503 GCA_003255025.1 Datisca glomerata | reverse complement strand
CCCCCCCCCTCTCTCTCCAAGTACTATATATACTTTGACAACTCTAACACTCACAATACATAAATCTCTCATCGATTTTTTATATCTCCATCTTCTTCATCTTTTTAACTCAGTTTCTCTCTATCCATCATGTCTTTTCTTGCTATCATTCTCTTCCTCTCTCTCTCTTCTCATGCACTTCATACCCATGCTCGCCCTCTTCGCCTCAGTGAAATTTATAGTACTGAGAGAAAATGCCACTTTGGTGAGGTGGGTGTTTCCAAATTTTACGTAAATACAAAGAATTACTTGTACACAATACTACATATTATTTACAAAATAGTCATACACAGACAATGTCATATGTTAATACGATACATATTTAATTTTTTTCTTATAATCCATACATTTTCCTATATATATTACTATACATGCAAAAGAAAAACTCTTCCTTTTGCTAATCTAAGGACATTTACTAATTTGTAGCATAAATATTAAGTTTTTATGTTAATTTTCATGAAATTAATATATGATTTTCGGGTGCAGGATGTAAAGATGATGAAACTCACTGATAACTCAACGATATCAAGGCTAAGATCTTCTATTAGTAGCGAGTATGAGAGAGAGAAAGAAAAGGTAAAAAATGGTGAAAGAAATAGTGATGGGAATTATTGGGTTGGTGCAAAAACTACAATATCAAATTCTTTAACAAATGAAGGTGCAACTTCAGGTATAATCTTATCTATTTATTATGTATCGTGTGTATGTTTTTATATGATCATATTCAGTTTCAAACTATCTGTTAACGTTGGAATATGCTTTGATATTTCAAAAATTAATCTACTTTATGCTCCATAACATAAGCAAAACCATCATGTTAATTACTCATAAGATAATTTTGAATCATCGCTCTTTGCTGATCATTAAATAATATTTTAAAAGGTCGATAAATTTGATATATCTAGTCTAATATTCACAATATAAGTAAATAAATTTTGTCAATCTATGATAACCTATTTTGCGGGTTTTACAGAATAGTCAAAGCCATTACCCAACTGAAAAAAACACATTTCAATTAAGTCATCGCAATAAAATTTGACCTTTGATATGAACATATTATGGAAATTGTGACACAAACTAGGGGTGGTTTTGCAGGAATTGAGAATGCAATATCATCAAATGATCAGATTGATATGAAGTTGCAAATGATTAAAATAAAGGTAAAATGTGTTTCATGTTTTTATTTTATTGATCTTTTCTAATAACTAGGGTTGATTTGTTTAGTTAATAGGCAGTTGATGTTGGGAGAAGAGGAGACCAAAACTCATGGCCCATGCCCTCAACCATTTCTCAATGAAAATGGGATGTTGCATGGTCTCTACTTGCCTGCATGCATATCTCATACAACTATATTAACTAATATGAAAAACTTCCTAATTATATATTATTTGTCTTATTTCAAAATTTCAAATTATCATATTGCACAAAGTAATATGACATTCAGAAAAAAGTCATATCCCTTTTTATAAAACTATTGGCCTCGCCCCTATACATAAAGCCACTAAAAACATGCATGATACTAAAAAAAACTTGAACTATAGTTCATAACTCTTTAAACTTCACCAAGGAAAAGAATAGAAGATGCATCTGACTCTTTCATGCATGCCCTACTTAGCTCGAAAGATATAGCTCAGTTGGTATAGCTCCACTCTTACAATTTGGTGATTGATACATCTTAATCACTTTATTTTAAGAAAATATTTTAGATAGATTATTGAGCCATTGAAGTTAAATAAACTAGATAGAAAATGAGAAAATCTTACAATTCATATATTCTTTTCTTATTATTGTTATCATTACATTTTATTTTTTGTTTTTATTTTTGTGAAAAAGATTTGAGGATCCTTAAATTATGTATCAAAAGAAATCTGTTGGTGATGTAGTTTAAGAGAAAGACTATAATGCACTTAAACTAACTAAACCAATAAACTATCTTACTAACCTTATCTCCTTACAGGTTATAGATTGAGATGTTAAGATAATAGTCTGGAAAGCATGACGAACTTTCATTTTTTCTGGCAGGGAGTGAAGAAGCACATACGGTTACTGATGGGATCTACACTGAAGAAGGCAAAGGAAGCCATGGATTTAAAAGAAGATGAAGCTGTGAAAGACATAGCAATGATGGATTATGCACAGCCTCACAGAAATCCTCCAATTCATAATGAAAAACCCTAATTATTTTGATCAACTCCATTGTATATCAGCAAGCATGCAATTTTTCCTGTTTTTTTTTTCAAAGGACGAGAAATTTGACTTTTTGTTTTACGAAGTCTCTTTTATGAAGAGAATATAAAAAAAATGTATTTGTGTTGAATTCTTTATAGAGAGAGAAAGTTGGGTAGTGAGAATTTTGATGAGTTGATGAAAGATGATATTTTCTTTGTTTTTGTGTGTGTTGGGATATTGATAATTAATGAGAATAAAATGAAACATGTGAAATGCATATGTCGGCTTGAGATGTAAATGAGTTTGTTGGTTTCTCTTAAATAGGTGATGTTACCTGTTCCTGTTTGTTTCTATAGTTGGTTGAATGTCAGGCCAATAGTTACTTCATGGGGAGACACTACAAGAAAATTCATCTACGGTGACAGTTTTTATAACCGTCAGAAGAGATTGACGGTTAAAGAACCGTCGGGATCACCATCGTCGGGATTGAATCACCGACAGTTTTGACAATCGTCGGAGGAACATCGCGATAGAGACTCTTACGCGACAGTTATTTTATCATTTGCGACGGTTTGAAACCATCGCTAAATAATATATACCGCGATGATTTTTTGTGACGGTTATAAGACTGTCACAATTTATCTATAACGGCGGTTCGAGAACCGTCACTAAAGAAGGAGTCTAACTGCGACGGTGTTAAAACTGTCGCTAATTTGTCCTCGGCCAATTCTTTATGACCGTTCTTAAACCGTCGCAAAAAACACTGCTTTTACAGACTCCTTCCTATTTCTGCTTATTCCAAAAAATTCTTGCATATTAATTAACACAATTTTAACATGGTATGTATTTCCACAATAGTCAGAGTAGTATCATTCTATATACTTATAGAGCGCATACTTATAAAATATTAAATCATTAATTAGATATATAAAATATAATAGATTATCAATACAAATTATCCAATGAGTTCAATGTATGAAAATTTGAAATAACAAAATATTTCATAAGTATTTAATAACGTTAAACAACAAAAGGCTACCCTAGTCTTTACGAGAGTCTTGTATAAACTTTATAATTAAGCTTAGCAGAGAGCGTGTCTCTGAAAATTCAGCCTGGACCTGGTCATATTTCTCACACATCTTTGAACATTCAACATCTAACTGAGGCACTCGTGCGCATTGAGCATTTAACTCAGCTACTCGTGCATGTTGAGAATCTAGCTCAGTTGATAAACCGGTAGAATCTCGCGTGGATGATTCTCCACGATAATGTGAGAACACTTGAGATAGAGTTACCCTCAGTCCTAATGAATGCACTCGTCCATGATGTTCTGAACCCAATACTTGTGAAAGCACATCGTTTGGTGAAATTGGATCATAATCACCATCTAGAAGTTGACTCATGTACTCTTTAAGTTTCACCTATAATACAAAATTAAGACTTAGTATGAGTAAACATGTAATAACTATTTAAAAAATTGGTATTAATATTACAACTTATACTTACTGCAACGTTTGTAGTCTCTTCATTTACATAAGTTCCATCTTTCCATTCATGCGAGGCTACAAATAGCTCCGTTCTTGAGGGCTCTCTTTGAAGCTCTCATGTCTATAAAATGAGAACATATGATTAAATATATTTAAAATAAAACTGATTAAAACAATTATAAAGTTTAGAATTTACCATTTCTGCTATTTTCGTTGGTATACTGGTACGTCCCAATATGTGAGTGTTTTTTTAGCTTGTTCTGTGATCTTCTGTTAGTTGCAGCTTGCTTCAATATTTATGAAAGATAAATAAAAGTTAATGTATTTTACATACAATTAATCATAGATGTATAGTAAAAAATCATACATTTCCTTCTTCTAAGTACCATTTACGAATTATCGCAACAGAACTCTCTTTTGGAATAGAATCATTCTAATATTCTAATGTCTCTACCTCCGTTTCATATGTCACCATATATTCATTTTTTATTCTGCTCTTCACATTCTTCGATCTTACATTTAAGGATGTCAAAACATATGCTTTATGACATTCTTCTACGACATATTTTGACTACAAAAGATGAATACGCGCATATATATAGAACATACAAACAATCATACCTTCACTATTTCCCACACTTGATCTTTATGATATTGCGCCACATGCTTCCAATCATATTGTATGGGAAAAATATTTTGTCGTCTAGCAACGATACGACAAAAGCTTGCAAACTGCGTTTGTCCTCGCGTACATGACCTTGGGCATTGAAAGCCACAAGTATTCTATCCTCGCTTGATCTTTATGATATTGCGCTACATGCTTCCAATCATATTGTATGGGAAAAATATTATGTCGTCTAGCAACGATACGACAAAAGCTTGCAAACTGCGTTTGTCCTCGCGTACATGACCTTGGGCATTGAAAGCCACAAGTATTCTATCCTCGCTTGATCTAACCCATATAGATGTCAATTGCGTTCGTCCTCGCATACGTCGCTTAGATGATTCTATTTTAACAAAATATTGAATAACATTATGATAATTAAATGAAACACTATAAGAGTGAACAAACCTTCTATTTTCATATTCATATCATGATGTGGATTTGATCCTCTAGATTCAGTAAGAGAGTCAACATCCAATCGAGTATCTGAATGTGATGATTGACGTCTCGACGAGGTCATGGTGTAACCGTGCACATGTTAATTATTATGACTATATCTGACTTAGAAAATATTTTATAACTAAAAAACATAAAAGATACCTGTTTATGAAACATTCAATCACATTATTTAGAAAAGTTGTTATCATGATCACTGTTATAATCAAATGCCATGTCTTCAAAAGTCAAACCATCAAGATCTACTCGAACTAAGTTCACTTCTTCTAGACTTTGTCCGTTGAGAACTTTGTTGTTATGATGGATTCCAGTGTCACTTTCCAACTCTAGTACTCCCATGTCATACAAAACTTTAGGCTTTGTATGGATAACTACATGCCAATCTTTATCCTTTAGATCATCAATATAATATACTAAACATGCTTGTGATGAAAAGATAATTTGTTAGTGCGTCCCTCATGGTGTCATCTCAAACTTTCAGCAGTTTTAAAGGATATGTATAATCTTTGCAGTCTATATTTTAGAGGAAAGTAATAGAATACTTTGGCAAGTATTTTCTTCACTTTCTTCTTTCTTTGAGACATACAATTTGTTTCATTAGTAACCCATCTTGAAATACCACAATGATCACATACTTGGTCTTTCTATTTTTCTTTCCAATACAACATACAATCATTGGGGCACACATCTATTTTTACATACCCAAGTCCTAACTTCCGAATCAGTTTCTTTATTTTATAAAATGTATTTGGAAGTTGAACACCCTTAGGAAATGCTCTATTCAACAATTCAAGAAGGGAAGAAAATGATTTGTTACTCAATCCATCAAGACATTTAATGTGATATAGGTTCACAATAAATGACAATTTCAAGAATTCTTCACATCCAGGATATTGTGGTTGATTACTATCTTTAACCAAATCATAAAAGTCCTTAACATCAGAATCATCCCTGCAGCCAAAGAGGGAAAAATTGGGTATTCATTTTCCTTTGTATTTCAGTTGGATTCATTCCAACAAAAATAAAAAAAATTCATAAAAACAATAACCCCTAATATTAAATAATCTCTAAAACGGAACAATTAAAGGTAAATATCCTTAAAATCACAGAACAATCAAAAGTAAATAGACCCTAAATATTCTCTCCAACAGATCACAAGAACAACCAGAACCAAAAGCACATAAACCCCAACATAATCATAAATGCTCTCTCTAAGGCCAATATGAAATCGAAAACAAAACCAAACCATCAAAATACATATCCAAAAAAACTAAAATTCACAAATCTTTCCCATCAAACTCATCATAACAGAGCAACATAGATAATGAAATAGGAAAACTGAAACTTACTGACCAAGAATTTAACAGGAAACCCATGTATAGATTGGGGTTGGGCGGGAATAAGCTACAGCGAGGAGGACACGAGTTGAGCTACGGCAGAGCTACGATTGAGCTACCTCTATCGGGCTGAGCTACAGCAAGGAGGACACGAAAGATGAGGACCACGAGGCTGAGATCGAGCTTGAGCTACGCCGACAAGGATGACCACCGTACAAGGCTGGGATCACTTGTCGTCGAAGTTCGCTGGTGCAGGAAGAAAGGAAAAGGCAAGGGAAAATGAGGAAGAAGTAAGGTGCGGATCGTTAAAATTAATTTAGGTTTTCTATTGCTACGGTTTTTAAAAACCATAGTAATAGAACATATTCCGACAATTCGGTCGACCCATTGGTAAAACCGGCTGAGTTTCTCATCCAAATACGACAGTTCGGCCAAACCGTCGCTAAAAACGTCCAACAAGCACTTTTGTTCCGATGGTTAACCTAAACCGTCACAATATGTGTGTAAAAAAGGTTTATTCCCAACGATTTAACCGTCGGCATATCGTAGATAATTCTGACGGTCTGTATAAAACCGTCAGAATAGATCCCACATTTACGACTGTTAGGTAAACTGGGCTTCTCCTTTTAAATAATTAACGACGGTTTAACAAACTGTACAACCATGACAATTTATATTTTTCTTGTAGTGAGAGTGAGGAAAATTTGAAATTATTATTTTTTTGTGGCAAAATTCTGATCGGTGACAAGTTGTCTACCCCATTCAAAATGCTACTTTAGTTAATTAAGATCCAATTACTTATTATATTGGCGACTTCTTTTAAAATGGGTATGCTGATATATTATTACATAAAAAATATTTACGATAAATAATTCCCATTAGTATTTCTAGGTCTGGTCATGTAAAAGCTTTGTAAATATCTTCTCTTTAATAAGATATTTCATTAGAAATATGAAACAACGAAAAATGACCGGAAAAAAAAGAAATTAAGAACTGAAGTTGAGACCGGTTGATTTTAAAATTAATTAAAAATAAGTTTGAACCACGAACGTTCATGGTCGGAATATCAATTTTTTCTCAATTAACTTATTTAATCAAATTAAATAACTTAAAATCAAACAACGTGTGATTATGCATATACAAACATTTTTGTTGGTGTAAATAAACCTTTTTTATTTTCACGGTCTACATAATATTTTAACATAATATCCATCATGAATATAGTAACAAGAGTGGAATGTAAAATTACCATTTTACTCCTCTTGTTGTTGTTTCCTTAACTCCTTTATTGACTATGAATAATAAAAATATAATAGTGAATTATCTCGTACAATTCACAAGTCTTAATCAATGACTCAATTAATTGAATATCTGGCCAGATTAATTTATTCACACACCCATTAATAAAGCATGAGGTGATATTGTTGCTTTCGTAATCCAAACACGAATTTTCATTCTGTGAATCACATAATTCCAACTTAATTGAAATACAATTCCGACAGCTGAGATATTGCCCGCCAATTCGTACTCATTCATTTGACATAACAACTATTACAACTAACAAAATCAAGCTACGTATTCACCTCATGATTAAGGTAAATATGAAAATATCCTTAAGGTGTAATAATTAGATTTAGAGCTTGGTAAACAATTTTTGGCTCTAAACTAATTTGTTACCAGTATATTTAACATGTTCATAACATGTCTAGGTTAACCGTTTGAGTCTCCACTCCCATATCCTAAGACTGACATCTATTGGTTTAACCTAACAGTCGTAATCAGATTCGATTACACAGTCGATCATAAGATTACAAATATCGTTATGAACTTTCTTAGAAGAGTTCGTCTGGAGATGCCTCTATCTTCACTCTCTGTTCGTTGATGAAAGTTCTCGGACTTGACTAATTTATAAACACACTTTAATTTAAAATAAAACTTTCAATTTATTCATAAGAATTCAATAATACTAATGTCTGAGAAATAACTAAGTATAAATAAATAGTTATTACACGTTACTTTATGGACATATTCCAATAATCTCCCACTTGGACTATAGTAGACGTGTACAATCTCTTATCCCCAAACCCTCCTGATGACCATAAAAAACTTTATTGCTTAAAGTTTCATGAATGGATCTGCTAGGTTGTTGACCGTATAAATATGCGTAACCACAACGTATCTACGCTGGATAATTTCTCTAATCAGGTGATATTTACGTTCTATATGTTTAGATCTCTTATGGTTTTAGGTTCCTTAGAATTCGTTACAGCCTCATTGTTATCTCAATAAAGTGTCATGGGCTTGTCAGCGTCTGGAACAACTTCAAGAGTTTTCAAGAACTTTTTAAGCCATACAACCTCCTTTGCAGCTTCATAAGTTACCACACATTCAACTTCCATGGTAGAACCAGCAATGCAAGATTGCTTGATCCTTCTCCATACAACTGCTCCATCGTTTAAGATGAACACCGATCCAGAAGTGGACTTCCTAGAATCCTTATTTGGTTGGAAATCAGAATCAGTATACCCCGTCATATTCAGGTCAGTACTTAAATACTTCCTTGTTATCTTCAGATACTTAAGGATATGCTTGACGAAATTCCAATACTCGATTCGAGGATTAGATTGGAAACGGCTCATCACGCCCACAACTTAGCAAATGTCTAGCCTAGTGCAAAATATCGCATACATGAGACTTCTTACGGCTGGGACATAGGAAATCTTTCTCATGTTTTCCTCTTCTTGAGGAGTCTTGGGAGACTGCTCCTTGGAGAGGCTGACTTTATGTCTAAAAAGAAGAAGTCATTTCTTGGATTTTTTCATACTGAAGTAATCCAACACCTTATCAATATAAGATGCTTGAGATAGTGCCAATTATTTTTTCTTCCTATCTCGAAAGATCTGAATACCTAAAATAAATAAAACTTCTCCAAGATCATTCATATCAAATTATTTTGCAAGCCAAATCTTGACATCAGATAATTTTCCTACATCATTCTCAATGAGCAGAATATCATCTACGTACAAGACTAGAAAAACACTTTCCCTTCATGTATCAGCTTATACACACAGGGCTCGTCCACTAATTGTTCAAAACTATAGTTTTTACAGTTTAGTCGAATCTATTATTCCACGATCATGACGAGCTTAACTTCATAAATAGACTTCTGCAGTTCACAAACTTTACATTCTTGACATTTCTCCATCAAGATTGCCATTCAGAAAAACAGTATTGACGTCCATTTGCTAGATTTTATAATCAAGGGCAACAATAATGGAAAAATTGATTAAGATGGATTTAAGCATGACCGACGAGAAGGTATCCTCGTAGTCTATACCTTCCTTTTGAGTGTAGCCCTTGGCTATTAGCCTAGCTTTAAATGTCTCTACATTCCCATCCGGACATCTTTTTTTCTTATAGATCCATTTGCATCCTATGGGTTTTACCCCTTTAGGAGGATCTACAAACTTCCAGACTTTGTCCGAGTACATTGAATGTGTCATAAGTTTGCTTCAAGACCAGCCATGGCCTCTGAGTAGGAGACAGGTTCATCAAGGTCCTTATTTGAGATAGTTTTCAAAACATCTCCATAGGACATATACCTCTCAGTTTGTCTCACAACCCTCCCACTATGTCGAGGCTCTATAGGTTCTGGCTCCTGTCATGATTCTTCCATTACTGAATAAGAAACAATTTTTGATTGGGGAGTCGGTGTCCTCCCACTCAACAATTCCTCTAGCACAACTGTGCTTCTTGGCTGTACACTTTTAATGTAATATTCTTCAAGAAAATGAGCATTCGTGCTAATAGATATTTTCTGGTCAGTCGTACTATAGAAGATGTACCCATTCGTTCCTTTTGGATGTCCTACAAACATGCATAATTCTGAACGACTGGCCAACTTGCCTATCTTCAGTTTTAGAATATGTGATGGGCACCCCCATATTTTAAAATAGTTAATAGATGACTTTCGTCCATACTATCTTTCATATGGTGTACCAGGCACCGTCTTTGATGAAACTTGGTTCAGAATATATGATATTGTTTCCAAAGCATATCCTAGAAGGAATCTGGGAGGGATGAGTAACTCATAATGTATCTAACCATATCCATTAGAGTTTGATTCTTTTTCTCTGACACACCATTTTGCTGTGGCATAGCAGATGTTGTAAGTTGAGAAAGAACACCTTCTTCCTTAAGAAAGTCTTTGAACTCTCCTAGCAAGTACTCTCCACCACGATCAGATCATAGTGTTTCAATTTATTTTTTTAATTGCTTTTCAACCAAGGCCTTATACCTTTTGAACTTTTTCAAGGTTTTAGGCTTATGACGTATTAGATAAACATGACCAAAATGTGAGTAGTCATCAGTGAAGGTTACAAAGTATTCATAACGTCCTCTTTCTTGGATATTCAATGGGCCACATACATCACTATGTATGAGTTCAAGGCATTGAGTGGCTCTTTCACCTTTTGCTGAAAATATCTCTTGAGAATTTTGCCTTCAATACAAGATTCACATGTGGTAGTGATCCCACACTTAAAAGTTTGCAAAGGACCATCCTTCACAAGTCTTTTAATCATGTCCCGACTAATATGCCCAAGGCGTAAGTGTCACGAATAGGTTAGATCGGTTGAGTCATACTTCAACATTTTGTTATCCATTTATGAATCAATATTCACTTCAGTGTCATATATTGTTGGAACTATTGATTTTACGTGAAAACATTTATTAAACATGCGTGCAACAATAATTAAGCATTCATTTTTAAAAATACCAATATCTTTATCAATGAATTTAAGATCAAATCATTGCTCAATTAATGTAAAAATAGAAATAAGATTCTTCCAAAAGACTAGGATATAGCCAATACTAGTGCTTTATTCACCATACAGCCAATGAACTTGACCAAGATATCTACTAGAGATAATCTAGGCAGTTGTGTATCCAATGGTTATCAACTCCACAGTGATGACACTTGTCTCACAACATGTCCACCTTGCAGTGCCCTTACCATTTACAACTTTTGAGTTCTGCTTCTTAGCCTTATTCAGACTTCCTCTCGTGTTTCTTTTTGGCGCCAGAGGTGGAAGACTTACTTTCAGTAAAGTCTACATCTCTAGTCTTCCTCTTGCCCTTTAAAAACAAAGTATCAGCGGCTTGCAACTCCTTCATAATCTCAGGAAATGAGTACCTCAACTTGTTCATCAAATAATAAAGTTTGAAGTTCTTTAAGGTATCAGGCAAAGTTTATAGGATCATACCCAGCTGAGTCTCGCCATCAACATCAGCACCCATGATCTCCATCTCATTCAGATAACTAATTATCAACATTATATGTTTTCTGATAAGAGTTATAGGTTTTATCATATAGTTCATAAGGTTTTGCACAATTTCCTATTTGGCTTAACGACCCCGATCTCAGAACATTTCGGTGGTTTCCAACATCATATCAGTGGTGGTTTCCAAATTCAAGCCAAGATGTAATATTTGGCTATCTCATCAGAACATAGCCAAGAAACATAAGCATCATTTTCATCTTGGGCCAATTGATTAAAAAGCTCAAAGGAACAAGGGATTGTGAGCACGAACTTGTGCTTTTCAATCGTCACTATGATATCAAGATTGTGTTTCCAATCACTGTAATTATCACCCGTTAATATTGTTCGCGTTTAAGATAGTTGAGGATGGGGAATTGCTTAGGAAAGTATGATGCATGATGGAACTATTTAAATATTTAAAAATACATCAAAAAACAATTTCTCCATGATTTTACGTTAAAAAACAATAGTTTATCTCATCGAGGGATGAAGTCCACACTATCTCTTATTGCATCGAGACTCTTCTCGTTTGGCTAACGTTCAAATGGCTCCACATCTAGCTCCAATTGCCAATGGTTTTGGTCACCTTAGCCCCTTTGACTAACCCCTAAGTGGGAAATCTAATGTGCTGCAGTCTAAGTGTTTAACCAACGCATCGACTCATAAAGGTTGCTATGGACTAATAGTCCGTCTATGGGACGGTCCTGTCCCACCACTTCCTTTAGAAGTCTTAGCTTCTTAAGCAACTCGATGACTCAAAGCGACACGACTCCAAAGTTTCTCTCATTGAAGAGAGGACCACTATGAGCGGTTCTAAATCATTCCTCGTGGCACGATCAAGTTCGTGTTGGAGAGCTTGAGAATATTTCAACGTAAACGACCCTCCCACTTAGTTTTTGAAAAAAACTTTGGATTTTTTTGTTGTTTTTCACAGTATAAATTTTATTAATTTAAAAAACGTGATGAAATTTATAAATAAATAATTTAATTTTAAATTCTAATTTAAAATCATAAATATTATAAATTTCGCATTGTAATTAAATTATAACCACTATAATTAATCTACAATGATGAAAGAACATGCTACATGGCAATTCGATATTAGCATATCCCTAGTTCTATAGTCATGTTATATGATGATGCATGATTAAAATTAAATCATACATTTAGAATTAGTTCATTTCTAATTACAACCCACAAAGAATAATAAATTATAAATTAATTTATAAATTTTCATGGCGTCTGTAATTTTATCTATTTGTCCTTCAGGTTGTCCCACCACTTTGTAACTCTTTACAAAAGTCCATTCCCGTTTTAAAATCAAATTTAAAATTTAAAATTCAAATTTTAAATTTCAAAAATTTAAAATTTAAAATTTGATTAAAACCTTTTAATTAAGGAAAACTATTTTCCTAATTAAATATCTCATTAATTATACACTTTTTTTAACAAAACAAATGATAAAAAGATAACATTCATAATTATGTTTTGAATTTAAAATTCAAAAGATAAAAAGGTAAAATAGATAATTATCTTTGAATTTAAAATTATCTTTTATAAATATAAAATTTAAAATTAAAAGATAAAAAAATAGGATAAGGGTTATTGCGAAACATCACAGGGTTTTTTATCCCTAACTGTTATCGTCTAGGGTTTCACAAACCTTACTCACAATGCAGGGCACGAGAGTGGACATCGGTGGCGACAGGCACCGGAACAGTACTGCGGCTGTCGGAAGAGTAACTCCGGCTCGAACAGTAATTCTAGCGTCAACAGTAATTTCACGTGAACAGTGAGTTTCCAGCGACTTCTCGGTCGTTGTTCGACGGTTTCGAGCGACGGTATGGAGGCGACAACGATTTTACATAAAATTTATAAAATTATAACTTTTGCAACAACATAAATTACATAATAACCTATGCCTCAAATCTGTCGTACATCAATTCTAAATTGAAATAAAAACGCCTAGAGCCAATAGTTAGGGATCCAATCACATAACACATTTAAAATAATTTTGAATTCTACCATAAAAAATCATATGTCAATATCCACAAAGCTCACGATACGTTCGTTTCAAATATCAATATACATAATCAAGAACCTCGCTCTTATACTAATTGTTGGGACAAGTTGGTTTTAAAATGAAAATTAAAAATAAGTTTGAACCATGAATGGTTCGTGGGCGGAATATAAAAAAAATTCTATTTAACTTATTTAATCAAATTAAATAACTTAAAACCAAACAACGTGCAATTATGTATATAGGACATTAAATGAGAAGCTAAGGTTAGGAAAATTTTTTCACCTATACTTTGTATCGGAGAATTTCTGAACTGGCAAAATTTCTTTGAGCATTCTTCGTGTTCTTCAAGCTTCGAGATCTGAATCACGCACTTGAACTCCAAGAATGATTTGTGAATTTCGTCCACCAACAACCACCCGTTAATTTCAGAAATATCTCACGAGATTTTTGTGTAGGAATTTGAGTGTGGACTCTTAAAACGATTGAAGAAGAAAAATAAAAAAAAAATTGTCCTTCAATATAATTTTCGGTAGCAACAGGGAAGGAGAGGCCAAACTCCCACGTCTCTATTAATTTTGCCTCCCGCTTTTTTTTTTCCACTTTTAACAGGAATAAGTTTTACTAGATTTTAAAATCTCTTGTTGTTTTAATTTTTTTAACAAGAGGCGGCTGCGAACCATGTATTTTATTCCTGTGAAATGTCATATTTCTTGTAGTGAGGAAAACATTTTTTTCTCTTTTACTTTGTTGACAAGTAACTTTATCTAATCCAAATCTATGTCTAATCAGATTGTTATTAGATATTGATAAAATGTAATTTTAAATATTTATAAATATGCTAATATATTTTTAAATTTTTGCAAATTCACCCTATATATTCATAATTGCCGAAAATTGTAATATTCCTAAGAGTTTGAGTTGTATCGAGATTCATCAAATCAATTGCTAGATTTAATTGATCATTATCAATTAATTAATTTATTTTTATTTACTAATTATTCAACAATTAGAAAATAATAAACTATTTAATTTCAATACATATTATCACACTTAACTAATTAAGTGACATCACCCATAACATATATGTATAGGAAATATGCATTGGCAGCAAAACACAATTTGATCCAATTTTTTTCGTTTCTCTATTCCTGTTATCATGAGCTATTTCTGAGACCGTATCGACTCACATGAACAAAGCTAAAAATTCGAATAACTGGTGAATTAATTTACATAAATTATTAACTTATTTAATCTTAACATTGTACGATTCCACTATATGTTTGATGTCGAATTAACTTTCGATTAATGCGCGCTACGTTTTTTGTTGGTGTAAATAAACCCTTTTTATTTTCACGGTCCACATAATATTTTAATATAATACCAATCATGAATATCAATAACAAGAGCAGAATATAAAATTACAATTTTACCCATTTTGTTATTATTTCCTTAACTCATTTATTGACTGTGAATAAAAAAGACATAATAGTGAATTGTCTCGTACAATTCACAAGTCTTAATCAATGACTCAATTTATTGAATACATAACCAGGTTAATTTATTCACACACCCATCAATAAATCATAAGGTGATATTGTTGCTTTCGCAATCTAACAACGAATTTTCATATCTGTGAATCACGTAACTCCAACTTAATTAAATTACAATCCCAACAGCTGATGTATTGCTCGCCAATTCGAACTCACTTATTTGACATATTAAAGATTACAACTAACTAAGTCAAGCTATGTATTCACCTCAAGATTAATGAAATTATGAAAATACCCTTAATGTGTAATAATTAGATTTAGAGTTTGGTAAGCGATTTTGGGTCTATTCAACATGTTCATAACATGTCTAGATTAACCATTTGAGTCTACACTCCCATACTCCAAGACTGAAGTTCATTGGTTCAACCTAACAATCGTAATCAAGTTCGATTGCCCAATCTGGAGACGCCTATGTCTTTACTCTTCGTTCGTTGATAAAAGTTCCAGAACTTGAGTAATTTATAAACACACTTTAATTTAAAATAAAACTTTCAATTTATTCATAAGAATTTAATAATACTAATGTCTGAAAAATAACTAAATATAAATAAATTGTTATTACACGCTATTTTATAGACATATTCCAACATAAAATACTAATAAAGAAATAGTCATTTTGTAGCTACTCCTATAAATATGAATAATTAAACTAATTTTCCAATGCAATGAAATAATTAAACAATTTTTTAATGCAATTAAATAAGAGGAATAATTAAACTAATAAAGTCATCTATTCTTCTCTCAATTTTCTAATGAAATTAAATAATTAAACTAATTTTCCTCCATAGTTCTTACATAAGTGAAATTGCTTTCAAAGCACCCTCTTATACAAGTAGAGGTTTGTACATAATTAGCACAAGATATTTCATACATTTTGTACACAACATTTTACATCTTTGTTGAATTGATTATCCTGATTTCCTTTAACCATGGGTGGATTCGGCAAGTTTGGAAGTGTTTTTCTTAGAAATTTTTAATCCCCTCTTAAAAATCAGTACAGTTTCTTTTGTTTTATTTTAAAGAACAGAAATGAATATGCTCAAGCTTTTTTTATATGTAGTTGATGAATCAATAAAGAAATTTATATGTAGTTGATGAATCAATAAAGAAACTAGACATATCACGTACAATGATCGCACATTTTTACTAGTACTCAGAAATGAACTTCTCTCCTTGAGAAATCCTCGAATGCGAATTTAACCACATTTTGTAGAAGCAATCTACGGCAGAAGTGAGGCAGATGGTAGTTATTCAATTAAGGTACAGAAAACACTATAATATTTCTCTATATAACAATAAAAAAAGTAGTTAAATATTTGATTCAGCTCAAAAGTAATTTATTTCTTCATTAGTAGGCCAAAGGAGACTTGTTCCTCGTACAAAATGAATTGCTGTTAGTTTCATACAGCATCAATAGACTATACGAAGTTCGATCATTAAAATTGGATAATTAAATCAACAGTCACAATAATGGCTTCAGACTGTTAATTTGCCATGGCCGATACTATAGAAAATTCTGAGTCTGCTTCTTTTCCATTTTTAACCTCCTTCAAAAATACCAACAATATAATTAACTTGACTGGAGGCACTTACTTGTAAGGATCATGTGCTACTACAGCTGAAAATGAAGGGTTTAACAAAGTTGATGAACTCGGAAGTCCTGATGCCAAGCTTCAGGTCTGTTTCTCCACCGCCCAACCAGAAGAAATCGGGTTCGAGTTTTACTATTGCTTTGTCTAATATTACCTGAAACCAATAAAAATCCAATTAGCAAAAGCACGGATAGACTATATCCCAACTTTCCAGTTCTTTCGATGTATTTAATTAAAACTAATATAGTCATTGTCATCAGCAAGAGATTCTTTCCAGTACAATGTGCGTTTCTTTCCTTGAAAAACTTTCCAGTACACGTTATTATGCTACCTGTATTTCCTTTTTTCTCCACATAATTTCAATACAAAATAGAATTGGAACCTTTCAGGCTCAACAATGAATTTTTGGCTATCTAGCATTATATCCAAGCACACTCGAAAGTATCTACCAAACATTGACCAAGCACTAACTTTCCTTCTCAATTTATTTCGTGCATATGGCAGACTGACAGAGAAGTTTCAATTTAGACAATTAAAAGTGAACCATCATATTACAGTCCAAAAATGTACATTCTTGACAGACATGATAGTTGGAAAACTGAACAGTGGACCAACCCTGCAGCTGGCGGCTTCACACAATGGTGTGAATGTTGCAGCTCATAAACAGGGTAGAAAAAGTGAGATTATACACAGCTGGGCATTGACCATACTCTTTTTTCTACCCAAAGCATGTCAAGACATAAGTCATTATAAACCAACCTTGCTAGCTAAAAGCAACCCCCAAGCAATTAAACCTGAGGGGCCAATATGTTAGTACTAACTCAAGCAGGAAAGGACAATGAAGTAAGACTGTCTGAAAATGTACACCAACATCTGTACAGCAAAGACTTTATACAAGCCTGACGAGCCTACTGCATGATAGAGAGGCTAGACAACAAATGCCCCAGTGGTTTCAGATAAAGGTCTATTCCATTCGCGACAGTTGTATCGAGCATGTTAGCTGCACATTGGTAATAAAATTCCACATGGCATAGATTTAAAACAGAGTTACGCAACTGCAATAATAAGCTGGAATAACATTAATCTTTAGTAGACATGAAGAAATTTGTCAAGAAATAGTGCTTACTGGAATATCTGTTTTCATGCCAATACATGTTACGGCATTGTGCTCAAATCCTGTTAGCTTCACCGATGTCTCTTCAGGAGCAAGCCTCACTGTGCAAATTGACAACAATTAGCACCATTCATGCTGATGGAGGTCTAGGTTTCATGACATTAGACGTTGACTTGATAAAACTATACCAGTGTGAGACAAAGAAGAAAAATAAATATAAAAGAAGAAGTTAGAATGCTAGCAAAGTGAATCGTTCTTGTTGGTCAACAGAAGGCAAATCCATTTAATGACATGTACATGCATATCAACAAGAAGTGGATTGAGTCAACAGTTGCAAGTTTTTTTTTTCTGTTTAATCTTTCCCTTCTATTTTAAGTTTAGCTACAATGAATGAAAACAAAATAAAAATCTCATGATTGTTGCTCTATTCTTGAGCATGTTCTATCTAAATGGACAGTCAGAATTCGGATGCTCTTATACTTAACGAACAAAACAAAAAAGACATTAATTTCATTATCACTTATTGTTTCCTTCAAGGAGCTTTAGTTGAGGCAATGAAGAACTTACAGTTGAATTTCTTTTTTGCTATCTGACCATTGTTGAGCGAATACAGGAAGTTTTTTACACTTTCAGCATTAAATCTAGCGGTGTACTGCATTAAATGTAAACAATTTGGAGAGCCAAGGCGGTTGGTCATGTAGAAAATGTGTTAATAAGATCTTTGGAACAGAAGTAAATGAAAATATACCTGAACAACAACAATATAATACTTTGAATTTTTGCGATCACTACAGTCGACCACATTGGATTGAGCTTGAGTATTGACCTAATAGAAATGAAGATTGCATCTGAAGTCAATAGTTCATCGTTAACAAAGCATGATGTGATGGAAAAGGGAGTCCTTTAACTTGAACTAATAAATATGTATGGAACTTTAAACTGGATGTTGTTTCGGTGTAATCATGACAGTCTTATGCAGAAACTCAACACTATCAATCCCTCCCTCATCATCATGATTACAACATAGAGCGTAAACAATAGCATCAGATTATTTTTTTTATTAGTAGAAGGTACATATCTATATATAACTAAAAGAAAAACCGCTAGGGCTGTACAAAAGAGAGATCCCAACTGTCAAAAAAGTTGGTCTCTAAATGAGGATCTAAAGAGTAGATCCATTCATTACAAGAAATCAGGAAAGAACAAAAAATTCTATCCACAGGATTAAGAATCTCATCAAAGGCTCTTTTGTTCCTCTCATGCAAAATGGTCTACAAAATGCATAAAGGGATGATTTTCAAAATTTTCTTGTCCACCAAGCCTTTGCCCAAAAAGTTCCACTTGAACAAAATCCCTTCCACAGAGCCAGGCATAGTCCACTAAAGACCAACAACATCCAAAATTTTGTTCCACAAGCAAGAAGGTACAATGCAATATAGGAACAAGTGATTGTTACTCTCTTCCTCAACCTTACACAGATAACATCTAGTAGTCATGTTGAAGCCTCTCTTTTTCAGATTATCAACGGTGAGGTTAGCTTCCCACACTGAAGTCCATCCCAATAACACGAATCTTGGAGATGCACTAGTCTTTCAAATATTCTTCCAAGGGAAAGGAAGCTCCGTAGTAAGAGAGATTTTTGAAGAAAGATTTCACAGAGAACGCCCCATCCTTATTTAGGCTCCACCTCACTAAATCCATGGAGTTGGGGTCTACCGAAGTGTTAGAGAATGGAAAGAAAATGTTGCGTGGCATCCGTTCCCAATCATTGCAGCCTCTCTAGAAGAAAGGGTTCTAATGAACTTGGTCACTTGTCCTCTGAATGAAGTCCCCCACTAGCATGCTTGTCTGCGCTTATACTGAACAACTGAGGAAATGTCACTGATAAATATCCCACCATAAATCTCAAAAGAGGAGCGAAGGAGCACCAATTCTTACGAATGCTAGACCACAAACTGCACCCAGTGACAGATTATAAAAGAGAGCCCTTTCCTAAATACTAGGTAAAAAGATTGAGTGGAAAGAAACATCAGAACTAGTTAAGTGGTCACCCAAGTACCAAACTTATTACCATTCTAGCCCAAGCACACTCAATCAATACTTGCCTATCATAAAAAAAATGAAAATAAGAGTCTTTCTTTCGTCAAATTGACAATTATGATATGATTGCTTAGAACTTTAGTAATTTCCCAAAGTCAATAAACTAATAGCTTATCTCGTTGAAGCAATCATGAGAGTATTTTACTGCATTACCAAATGCATTACATCCTAGTACATCATCCCAAAACCATTTTGTCCAGAACGTAACTAAGCAAGTAAGAAAGATACCCCAATAGCCGTTAAATCTGTGCTAAATCCCTAGAAAAAAAAATGCAACAAAATTATTAAGTATGCAACAAATGCAAAGCAAAGATGATGCACCAGAACAATGCTCTTGCAGAGATGGTCAACAGAGGCGGCACTGAGTACGTCTCGTCTCGATTCTAGAGAACAATAGTAGTAATTGGAGGAGACCTTCTTGAAGAAGAAGTCTTTGACACCATTGGTACGGAGAATAGCGGAGAGACGAGATTCGGTGTCGCAATTTGAGTTGGAAGACGGAACTGAGGGACGCAGAGGGTCATGGTGAGGCAGACAGCAAAGCTCGAGGTTTGAAATCCGTTGAAGGATTCGGGTCTGGATTCGTTCTAGCTCTGCTATCGCCTCCATCGTGCGCATCTTAGCTCCACCAGTCCCAGACTCAGTCTCCATACTGAAGTTCCTCTGCGTGAGAGTCAATGACTTCGGAGGTTAAAAATGTTAAAAATGTTAAAACAGTCATCTGTTTCATCTTTGGGTTTTAACCAAAAATGGACTCTCTCATAAAGTGAAGTTGAAAAATTAATTTAACCTTAACTACACCCATCGCCCACATTTATCCTCCAAATCCCTCAAACACAAACGTTCATTTCCCTCTTTGCCCTTCAAATTTTACTATCAACTTCTCGTCTCATAAAAAAAGGTCATTTCAAGTACTGGGGAACCGAAAATATATTATTCTACCAAAAAAATTGCACAAAAATTCACAATGAAAAAAAATTTAAAAAAAAATTGGAGGGGTGGCACTTGCGCCATTAATACATACGTCCTAGTTGAACTTTAAAATTTTATGACTATTTAATAATTTCAAATAATCAAATATATATATTCTCAAAGCCGTCAAGTAAGTAATTTCATAATGTTTGAAATGCTCAAAGATTTTATTAAGTAATCATGCATCATGTAGAACATCATGAAAAAAGTTGGCTAATATTATTAATATCTGGTTGGTCCATTAATCATTGTAGAGAGTAGTATTAAGAGAAATATAATAACTTATGTTTTAAGTAACACGTGTCACTAAACAACGAGATATGAAATGAAAATTTTAGATAATTATTTTTCGGATGCATCATAAAATAATAACGATTAAACACTTCAAATATAAAATGAGAGACAATCTCGATAGAATATATTTAACGTATCGGTTAGACAATAAGATATGAGGTAGAAAAAATAGTTGATTTTGCTGAACATTTGAGATTTTGGTTCACATAAATTAGAGCTATTTTCACAGGAAGATGAGTGGTGTGGGAAGACAAAGTTTAGGGGTATATTGCAGGTGAGTGGCTTGTTAAAAAAACTAAAGAAAATGAAAAAAAAAACAGTGATATGTATACTGATGTCAGATATTTTAATGAGGGTGAAATAAGTAATTTCAAGTAGGGAAGGTGCTAGAATTCTGGCTTAGTTGAAATCATATGCTATTTTTGTTAGTTGATTTTAGAGGAAGGCTATGTCTCCAAATAACTCATGTACTAACCAGAGAAATCCTAATTTGGTTCTACGAAGTACGAAAAAGAAGAATCACGGAAAATGGCAGCGAGACTGAACGGCGTAGCATCGAAGATCATGGGTGGCAGCGGCGTTGTCGGCCGATCGATAGCTTCATCACTACGTCTTAGGTCCGGCATGGGCCTTCCCGTCGGCAAACACATCGTCCCCGACAAACCTGTAAGCATAATTCCCTCTTTTTAATAACCCAAACTCTAATGAACATATTTCATTTAATCTCTTTGGAGTTTCCAGAGTATTGGAAACAATTGGTCGTTGCCATAAAACATTCAATTTTTCTTTTTGTAATTTAAATTTTGCTCCAGCTTCATGTGAACGACGAGCTGGTTTGGGACAATGGCACCCCTTTTCCCGAGCCCTGTATTGACCGCATTGCCGATACTGTTGGGAAGGTGTAATTTATTTTGGTTTGCTTTATATTATTGTAATGGTTATTCTCGTTTTGGGATTCTGAATCATTTTGTACTAGCTCGATGTTCAGTGCGTGATTTTGATTTTGATTTTTGGTTGGGATTGGATATGTTAAACAGTACGAAGCTTTGGCTTGGTTATGTGGAGGCTTAGGGTTCTTTGCGTCTTTGGGACTTTTGACCGTGTGGAACGATAAAGCCTCTAAAATACCATTTGTAAGTGGATAAAACTCCATCTTTTCTCTTTAAATTGATTGTAGACAGCCAAGATTATTTGAATGTCTTTGATTTATTAGAATCATGTAGTTCGATATTGTTTGAAAGTCAATTTCTAGTTTGGACGTGAGGACGGTTTATTTGTTTACTAATGTTAATACTCGCAGTCAATAGGTTCATTAGCTTCTATAGTACTTACTATCCTGTTTGGGTGATGCGTGGGTTACTAGTTATAATTCTTGTCAAGTAACATTTGAGAGAAACGTTGGTGTAAAACTTGGACTGTTTTCTGCGTGGATACCTTATGCAGTTGTACTTACAATGATTATATCTTGTTTGAAGCAAGATATTTAGAGGCCCATTCTACTTGAGAATGACTGCTGCATGAAGGTCGAAAGTGAACCTGTTAAATAAAATCATAAAATTAGTCATCATTATGAGAAGTTGTTAATGTCAGCAAGACTGTTCACTGTTGAATCTGATTCTGTGATAGTTTGATGTCGATCTGCTGTTTTTGACCTTTCTAGCATTAGTAATCAGTTGCGTACGAAGCTGACAAAATCTACGAGCACTATTTTGAGATGAGGAAGAACATGGGATCTACACACTTTGTCTATACTAGTCCATTCCTGCATATAGCGTTTTCAAGTATCTTCGGTGTGGATCAACCAAATTTCTTTTTACCTTCAGTGGGAGTTATAGAGTCTGTTAAATCAGCTCTAGGGGATTCAGCAATTGGCAAGGAAGCCTTGTCTTTTGCTGATGACTGATTATGTACTGCTTGGAAGTTTATTGAGGGTCTGAAAGAAGGGGCAAAAGAATAAAAGTCTTTCTGTAATCTCTATTTACCTATTTATGTGTTTATATTCAGTATCCAGTAAATATACATGTTTTTCTGCACAAGAATAGAAATGTGACATGGTAGTAACTTGGATAGTAGATCGCTGCTAAAATATTTAGATGTATTACCAATATGAAAAAAGTATTTTCTAGATATATACATTTAGAAACCTCAGCTGAAATATTTGATTAGGCTTAGATACACTTGTGCATTTTATTAATTTGTGGTTGATTGTGCATGTTGTGTTCGGGACATAGTTCCTAGAAAACACCACAGTACTAGCGATTTGTGATCCAGATGGCACGATCCAAATCATGGATCACTAGCGATTTGGAACGGAACTTTCGGTGATCCAAACATAATATGCAACAACTAATTAATATAGTTAAAATGAAGTCAAAACTTTACTTGTATATTTGGTTTGCATACAAAAACTATTGGTATTTAGTTTGTTTGTCTTCATTTCAAGTAGGAAGTTAAACTACTTAAGAATGTTATGGTACATCTATGTATGAAGTGCGGGATCTTAAAAATATGCTTACATCTCCCTTTACGTTCCTGCACCGTGACATTCCTTGTTCTTGGTAACATACTTTTGGGATATCAACTTGTGAATCAAGCTTCAAGAGCTTATTTTGTAAATTATAATTTTCTTCTTAATTGATGGCTACCATGTTTTCTTCTTTCAGACACCGAAAGTCTATCCATATGACAATCTGCGAGTGGAGCTTGGGGGAGAACCATAGGTGGAGATCCTACATCCAATAGACTGGTCAAATGGCTGTTTCAAATGTGCATCCTTGTTGAATTGTATGCTTTTGGAGCTTCTGATGTTTTGAAATAATGGATTATATTACCTGAAACTCATCTTTGAACAAATACGAGATTTGGCTGTGTTCAATGATATTAATCTTGATCCATATGTTTTTCTTGGTTGTTTGTTGGTCCATGTCAATTGTCAAGGCTAACTGACTAAGAATCTGGCTCCTTTGTTGGGGTTTCTCAAACTTTACCTTATCTATTCTGAGTAATTTTGAAAAAGGTTTGTCAATTTGAAACATTGACTTCAGGTAAGCGTGTTTGGGTGAGAGTAGTATTAAGTTGGGTGATCATTTTGAAAGTTTTCGTAGTCCACTCCTATTTAAAAAGTTGAAAAAAAACAAGAAGAAACAAGTTTTCGAATATAATAATTTCTTGATGTGCAAACACTCTTATATTCTATCCTAGGTTAGAAACATGTCCTAACTTTCGAGCTATGAAAAAAATCATTGATTTATCAAATTATCTACCTAGCTATGAAAAAAAATCAGAAAAGGCAAAAACAAATCTAATATCTGCTTTACGTCAAGCAATAAGTAGAGTAACTTCCGATAAATTAATAAGATGTGAAAGCAGATCAACTCATCAAGTTTTCATTGAAATAAGAACCACACATGAAAAATCACTTGCCATTGTGTATCAGTTCCTTTTCTCTAGGTTTTAGACCCGCAGCTACCTTCTTGATCATGCCGGTTGCCCAGCAAATCTACATGAAAACGATCTAGATGCTTTACTATTTCGAGTGTGGTAATAAGATAGCTCAAATGCATTATTGCATTTTTCTGGAGTACACAGTTTTGTGCAAAAAGGTGACAGGATTTTGTTTGTCATTTGTCTCTCTTAGACAATAAAAAATAACTACTCACGAGTCATTGCCTGGTGTTTTTTTCCTAATGATTAATTGATTAGCAATACTATATTTGTGATCTAGTCTAGTTTACCAAGCATCTTTCAAATGCATTATTGCATTTAATCGTGGTGAAGAATTACGATTAATAATACGACGGATCTTGAACGTTAGGATGTTTGGAGTCTTTAGAATATTAAAAAATTGTAACATGAATGATTTTGAGTCTCTTAATAATTTCATTCATTTTTCGTTTTTACTTCAAATTTTCTCTCATGTGTTATTATACGAAGATTGTTGCAGTTTTAATAACTTTTTTTTTCGTTCTATAATGTATTTTTTGGAAATTAAATATATAAAAAAGAAGAGGGTTGTTGAAAATAGAACTTACGAGAAATCAGAACAATGAATGCTTTAAATAAATGATAATTTGAAGTTAATATTATGATTTGAAAGGGATGGATAAAGAAGAAGAGGGCATGATCATATCTTTATATAATGACTGGACGTTTTAACTATTGGAACTCACCTCTCTCAGCTGTCCCAATACATCATCTTCTTGGTGCAAATGAAACTTTTACGTCATTAAATCGTTTCTTTTATTCGGATCAAAGTTATAAATTTTACGGAAATCAAAAGTAATGTGACTTAAAATTAACATGCATTTTAGATTAATTAAATATCTATCTAATATGTAATTGATAACCTTATTAAGTATGATATTTGAAAGGCACTGTATTAAATGGTTTAGGAACTAAGAAAAATTTGTTCATGAGAAGCTGGCTTTATTGCACAAGTTCTTAAGTGAAATGACTAAAGAAAAAGAAGATGCGATTACCAAGACCCACAAAGTGGGATGTTCAAAATTAGTCATATTTTAGTACTAAAATTTTGCAAACAATCATACTTAACTCTTGAAGAGTTAAATAAGAGATCTTATTTACTGTTGACGTGGATCAAATATGTCAGATAATGTATGAAAAATAAATAATAACATAATAAATTCTATACTTTTTTACTAGTAATATTCAACACTATTAGTGGAATCCACTATATTTTCACTAAAATAAAATAAAATTAGTTAAATGATCTAATTAATCTACATCTATGACAGAATAAGCGACTTCTCATTCATCATGAGTTAATATTGTTCTTTTGAGATGGTCCAGGAAGTAGTAGGAACCATGTGCTAGCTAGCTTGTCTGGTCAGTACAACCCATCAAATCCTCTATTCTACTTTCCAAATTTGTGAATTGCTCCAATTTCCAGTTTGATAGTATCATCCATTTTCCAGACCAAGTGACAGTAACAACTCTTCACCTCACTTGTATTCTGGATTTGGACATGACCAAACTTATTTCAATATATATATATATCAATAGGATAACAATATTGTAGTATTTCAAACTATTTTATTATATTACACAAGTGGTATACCTGTATACATTATAATGATATTATATAAGTTTTAATGCAACTCTCTTAACCAATTTAAATTTTATTTTTCACTTTTAACATGCATGAACTTAAAAAATTATGTACAAGACTTTGAATTCAAGGCGGCAATAATGGTGAAAATTTATTATTTGGCTGCCTATTTTCTTTATGTTCCATTAAGGGTGAGTGTGAAAGAGTTCATCGTTTAGAAACACTTTACTACATAAAAAATATTATTTCAAATTATTACGTTGTATGCTGTTGTTTGAACACATTTTAGTATGCGAAAGTATTTCTACAAAAGACGATACTCTAGTGTTTCTCAAAAAGTTTTTACCCACATAAATATATTTTAAAAATATATGCAAGTGATTTTTTGAGAAACATGTATTAAAATAAAATGATCAGAACTTAATTATCTTATGAACGTTCCAGCATATATTATATTACACAAGAAAAGAAAGAATAGAAAATAACATTAGTAACGAGACGTTTTTCGATATTGGATTAGTTATCGGGAAAATTGGTTCCTATATGATCCATGATCATGGAAATGAATAGAAACATAAATTAGGGTATTTAATTTCATACTTACAAACTTGATCTTGGTGTCCCAGGCAACAAACATGGTTAGCTCTCAGTGTTTCCGTTAAAAAACAATGTCATTGAAGGCACGTCTACGTACTATCACGCTATCTTTCCATGAATTTCACATTTTCCACTCAAACAGAACTTATTTCTTTTTTAGGATTGATAAACAAAAATATATTTTTGTTTCATGCTGATACGATATCATGTCGGTAACATGGATGTTTTAGCATATATTTACATGAAAGTTGTGCCTTTGGAATTTCCCGTAATAGTCAGATTTCCTACCGAATGAAAGCACATATTCTGGATCTCAATGGGACCAAATGTTTTTAACTCCCTTTGGTTATTTATGCTCCTTAGTGCATTCATTTTCACCACAAGAAAACAAAGCACCATGTGCCAACAGATTAGAAAAGAATAAGTCATGCATGTAAAGAATCTGTCAAAATCTCAAATCAATGTGCTTTAAAATTTTTAGGATATTTCTTTCTTCATCACCAATATGAAAACAAGATTTTAGAAAGAAAATTAGGACATTTGATTATTTGAGAGAGACAATAGTTGACAACTAGACTTGTTCACAAAACTCCAAACCCCATAATCCCAAAGGCTATCCCTTTGCCATGTTCCACTTGTTATGCCAGCTTGGGCTGTGTGACCACTTGGTTCTCATTTCAGTGATATAACTCTATAAAATCTCAATCCTCACCTATAAATTAAACCTCTACCCACTTCACCATTTTCATCACACACTCTCTAAACACGAGCCATTCACAAATTCTTGAAGTGCACACCAAAGTGTTTGTGAAATGGCCTCAATGACTTCTACATCAGCTCTTTCTCTGCTTCTCTGTTTCAATCTCCTCTTTTTCACTATGGTTAGCTCCACCTATGTCCCTTGCCCACCACCACCAAAAAAGATTCACAAACCCCACAAACCGCCTCCAGTTATTCCAAAGCCTAAACCAACTTGTCCTAAGGACACTCTTAAGTTGGGTGTGTGTGCCAACTTGTTGAATGGTTTGGTGAATGTTGTCATTGGTACCCCTCCAAAAGCCCCATGCTGTAGCCTAATTCAGGGTCTGGCTGACACTGAAGCTGCTGTTTGCCTTTGCACAGCAATTAAAGCCAACATCTTGGGTATTAACTTAAACGTCCCAGTTTCATTGAGCTTGTTATTGAACTACTGTGGAAAGTCTGTTCCTTCTGGTTTCCAATGTGCTTAATTAAGTCTCACCATTTGCTTTTATCCTTTTGTATTTATAGTATTCTGTACTTCATTTGTGTGGGTTGGATTTTTTGAGCTTGTTTTGTTAATGGGCACAAATTTATTAAGCGTTTTTAGTAGTTTTGTTTGATGGGATGAAAAGATAATCATCTTTTCGTTTCTCATCCTTTTATAGTTGTGTTTATGATATTTGTTATTTATTAAGTTGTAGAATAAGCTAGCTTAAAAAAGTTGTGGAATAAAAAGAAATTACTAGTCCTTTTATTAATATTTTCAAGCTGTTTCTATACCCCGATTAATTGCCAAGGTTATATACCCCGATATTCTAAAACAAATGTTTAGAGGAGAGTCCAATATGAGACAAATGATATCCCCACCGCTTAACTTATAGCCACTAGCACAAAAAAATCTCCACTTTGGCTTTGAATTGCACCATAATATTCCAAAAAAATCTCCAATTACTATTAATACTAACTAAGTCCAGGCAAAGATGAAACTATGATCAATAGGATTAGTCAACATATCAACTAGATTCTTTCCTATAAGAATCTTATTGACTGTAATGGCACCCTGAGAAACCTCACGAATGAAGTGATTTTTAATATCAATATGTTTGGTCATTTCATGATACATTTAGTTTTTGGTCAAATGTACAACACTCTGACTCTCACAATAGACAACAGTAGCATCCCACTAAAGTCCTAAATTAGTAACCAAGCTCCCAAGCCAAATGGCTTCTTCCTTCAGTGCTTCGGATACTGCCATGTACTCTACATTTGTAGTAGGCACGCAACTGTACATTGTAGAGCAACTTTTCAACTGATGACCAGAAAGTGTGAACATATAACCTGTTACAGGTCATCTCTTATCAAGATCACTAGCATAATTAAGTCTAGAAAACCAACAACCATGTGTACTAGTGCTAGAACTCCTATCATAAACTAGGCCTAAATCTACAAGGCCTTTTAAATATTAAATGATCCATTCACATTTTGCTGTGAACATCACCAAGGTTTTCCAATGCATCTGCTAGCCTCCTCAACAACATGTGAAATATCGGGACGAGTATAAACCATCTGACTATTTTCTTCCTCATTTTTGTAGTGTTGTATCTCCTGAAAGCCTAAATTGTATAGCAAATGAAACATTCACAAGTTTAGACTTATGCATACAAAAATCAAGAGATTTCTAAAGGCAATTCTTTTAAGACAACCAATTTCCCTGTCTGCCCAAAATCTTCTTGACATTTCCCAAGTCTTTAATCTCAAATTCAATAATAAGTTGAGCTTTCAACTTGATGAACTCAACTTCATTTCTATAACAATAGACATATCATCAAACTAGAGCAACAAATGAACCAAAGAACGATCTAGAAGATGCTTGTGGTGGACACAACTGTCACAGTCACTTCTAGAGTAACCATACCCTAGAATTAAACATGCACGATCTCTAAACTATAGACTGCTTTTATCACTGCCAAGGAGATTGTTTCAAGTCATATAATGGCTTCTTTCAACAAACAAGCATGATATTCATTACCCCAAATAATAAAACCCCATGGCTCATGCATGTAGATATTTTCTTAAAACCCACCATGTAGACACGTTATCTTGACATCTAGCTGCTCCAGCTTCAAGTCAAACAGTATAAGAAAGCAACACGTGAATAGAGCTATGCCTCACAACTAGTGAAAGTACTTCATTGAAGGCTATACCTATATCGGGGTATATAACCTTCGCAATTAATCGTGCTTTGAACCTCAGTGATTCAACCCTCAGGAATCGTTCCTTTTTCTTGAAGATCCATTTATAACCATCAATTATTTGGTCCTTGGGCACTTTAGCCAACTCCCACGTACAATTCTTACGAAGAGATTTAATCTTTGATTCATGGAAACAATTTATTGAGCAGACTCATTGCTTGACACAGCCTTGCAATAACTTAAAGATTCTTGAGCCTCAACATTATCTGCCACAATGAATGCATTAGATATCGGCACCACAGTCTGAACTTATAGCAACAAACTTATTTCTCTCTAATAACATGACATTCTAATCATATTTAACATCTACACTAATTATAAATTTGGGTGACTTTAGTACAACACACCACAAACGATAACCCTTAACCCTAGACTAAAATACTAGTACATATTTTTGTGACCTTTGCTCAAGTTTACCATCTGTGACCTTTACTCAAGTTTACCATCACTCACATGAGCATATGTAGGACAATCAAATATTTTTAGAACAAATATAATTAGTAGGAGAATTAGACCATACCTCAATCAAACTCATCAATTCAATTACAATTTATGGAGGCCTATTCACCAAGTAGCATGCATAATTAGACCATACGTCAATCAAAGCCATCTCTCTCTTTCTCTCTCAGCCTAAAAGTTATCATGAAAACCAACATTAGAGAGCATGCAACACACTCTCTCCATAAGATTATGTTCATACGTTATGCAATGCAATTTTGATGTGGTATTCCTGTACATTTGTGTGTCTCACAATGCTTTTATTTCTGTGATACTTTTCAAATAAATCCTTATGAAATTCCAAACCATTATCAGTTCTGAAAACTTATTTTTCTTGCTTATTTGATTCCCAACATGAGCTCGCCACTTCTTGAAGGTTTAGAATATATCACTATTATGCTTCAAAAAACAAACACAAACTCGTCGAGAGTAGTCAACAGTGAATTTCAGAGAAATGCACACTATCTTTAGATTCATCAGAAGGAAGACCCCAAAGATCTGAATCAATGTAATCCCTTATTCCTTTAGTTATGTGAATCATTGTGTTAAATTTGACTCTACAGCGCTTCTCGTAAAGACAACGCTCACAAAATTCAAGTTTCCTAGTCTTTTGACCACCTAACAAGCTTCCTTACTAATAATCGCCATCACTCTCTCACTCACATGCCCCAACAATATATGCCAAAGATGCGTAATCTGTAAGCCTAGATCTAACGGGGATGAAATTGTTGTAGAGCCAATATTGTGCCGCCTTGGAGTATATATAGGCAATGAGTCATCTCACCCTTAATCACCACTAGAGCATCATTGTAAGCCTTTAAAAATCCATCTTCACCTGAATATTGGTAACCTTGGTGTAGATACTGTATTTTATCCAGTTCAATGTTTTCATGGCTATTTATTATTGGTCCAATTTTAAAGTCCAAGAAAATATCCAAAATATAAAAAAATCATAAAATATAAAAAAATAATAATAAAATTCGAAATAAAGAAAATAATAATAAAAAAAATGAAATTATTTTTTTAACAAGAAAATAAAGTGTTTAAGGAAGGATTTTATGTTAAAGAAAAATTCTTCCTTTTTTAGGGGCCGTTTGATACGAGGTTAAGTGAGAATGCTGGGAATGATAAGTTGCTAGAAAAATTTAAGTGATAAAGTTAGATGGTAAGATATTAAGATTACCATGTTTGGTAACACATGGTTAAGTGAAAAAAGTTATTGGAAGTATGATTTTCTTATTTGATTTTTAGGATACTTGGGTAAAGTTGAGTGGGAAAATTTGATAAAGTTGTTGAAAAAGTTATATAAATAATATTAAGAGAATAAAATTATTTATTATTTATAATTTTTTATTAACTTTTAATTTGTTGTCAATGATTATTTATGAATTCTAATACACATTATGTCTTATATATATATACACACACACATTATTTATGCACTAATTAATTAACTATTTTATTAACCTATCAATAAAATTAAATCAACTATTTTTCTCCTACTACGTCAAAAACTAAAATAATTTTTTTACTTACACCGTACAAATAATTTCAATGATAAATTGTTCAAAATTACATAGTAAAATTATATACAGATTCTCTATTAGTTTTGCCACAGGAACAAAATAGAACAATGATGTAATTTTTTTTTAATATTTTGGTTAAATACAAACTAAAAGTGAATATAAATGATTGAGGGACACCCTCCATTCGTGATTTTGTCCCACGAGTCTGGTACTTTACACAAAAATGAGCTTGATAAACAATCCAGTTATATTCTGTTTTATAAATTTAGTATATTATAAATATTGATAGTTTATGAATAAAATTTATTTTAGGGAAGAAGCTAATTTTAATTTCAAAAAAATAGTTGATATTATTAACATATATTCTAATCATTTAGATTTTATATTTTGTATACATGAAGATTTTATCTATCTTTAATTTAAACTTAATATTTTATTTCATTCATTCTAATTAACATGTATATCTTAATTTCACGAGACGACCCCGAGACGAGTTGGTGGATGAGTCGGAAGGGACGAAAAAAATCTCAAAAATCGGTATCAGGACCGTTTCGGTTCTACCAGGATCGGGTATTTTATGACATTTTTGTGAAGCTTTAGTTTTGAAGAAAATAAATATCAAAATCAAGTAGGAACAATTGAAACAAATAATGATATTTTTCTTAATCACCAAGCAAATTTTAAGAGAAGGAAAGTTACTATTTCCTTCCTTATAATGAAAATTTAAGCATTAATAGTGAGACTATTGGAGATACTCTGGGGCAAATTAGAACCTCACTCTATAAATAAAGAGGAAGAAAACCAAAAAAGGAGGTGATTTTAGAGAGGAACGAAATTTGTGGAAGAGAGAATCAAACCAAAAGAAGAAAGAATAGAGAGAGAAGTCAAGAAAGAGAAGTTGAAATATTAAGAAATCAATTGGAGGAGAAAATTGAAAAGGCCAAGCTTCGTAGGAGAAGCAAGTTTGAGTTCAAAAATGTTGGTCAAAATCTAATCATTCACTTTTTATGATGATGAGATCAAAGATATTGATCTCTCATAGGCTGTACTGATTTTGATTTCTTTAAGTTATTTAATCTTTTTAATGGTTATTGCTTTGATTCATGTACATTTTCCCTATCTATGATGTTGATTTATCATAAGTTGCACCTATTATGATCTCTTTTAATCATTTAACTTGTTTTGCTACACTTTATGTATTGTATTAAATGTGTGTTTGATATAAGGTTGTGAGTAAATAATTTTTAAAATAAGATTATTGAAATATGATTGTAGAAATGTATATATCTGAAAAATATTTTATTTGTTAACACTTGATAAATTTATAGAATTACATTTTTTCCTCTATAAATAATCTATAATTTATTAATTCAAAAGCATTAAAATATTTTAATATCATTTTCTTAAAAACATCTCACATACCCGCTTCCCCTCCCCTTCTATTTCTCGCCTCTCATCCCCCTCTCTTTCTTGCTCTCCCAAGATCATATAAACAAAATCCATCCTCACAAAATAAAAAAGCTTAATCGTTATCTCATCTTTTCTTCTCAATTACACACGCTCTCTTTATCTCTCTTAGTTTTCCTCTTTGTCCTTTGTTTTTGACATATCCAATGAGTACGTCGTGTGAGTCCAACGAATTGGAGTCTAGTTTGAATTCATGAAAAAGTTAGGGTTTAATTTTTTTTTTCATACTGGGGATTAGCTTTATGCATGAAAATCAATTTTTCAGATTTGGGTTTCCTCTAAGTTTGGGGTTTTTAGTTTACTTGAATAATTTTCAGAGAAGAAATTTATTTATGATGATGAGTTGGAGGAGAACAATTTGTTGAGATTGCAGTTTCAGAACAATTTTGTTTTAAGATTGGATAAGCAATTTTTTTTAGATAAACAATTTTATTAGAATAATTTGTTTTCTTTCATATGATGAAGAGTTTATTGGAACATGTTTTTTTTCAGATGTTGGGAATAAGGATACCCCTCGATTCAGAGGGGTATCAAATACCCTTCAAAGAAGGGTATTTTCAGATTGCATTAATTATGAAACTTAAAAAAAAATTCAAACCAAACAGTGCAATTTATTGTTCCCCGTCACATTCCCGGTATATTACCTTAAATCTCCTTATACCGAACGGCCCCTAAGGGTTTAGTGTATACTACTGTAAAAAATATGATAATATTAGAAGGTCAGTAGTAAACTCTTTGTTTAAGTTAATTTTATTATTATTTGATATTTGATCAATTATTGCATCGTGTAATTATAATTTTTCAAGTTCTGATGATGGGGTTTAGAGACATTGAGTGTCTAGTACTTTATACTCAGGAGGTGAGGAATCACACTTAGAAGTCCGAGTTTAGTTTCAATATGATTTTATCATTGTAATTATATTTCTAAAAAATAAATAAATAATTATGCAAACATTTTGAAAGATTATATACATATATGTATTAGAACCAAAATAGCCGCTCTTTACGTACAGGGATTTCAAATCCCCGTTTACGGCTATATACATACTTTCCATTATTATTATTATTATTATTATTTGCGAAATTTTTTTCTTAGTGAGTTGACATTGTGAAATATGCATTATTTCTCTTTCTAGTAGTTTAATTATTATTTTTTTCTAATTGTTAATTACCGTGTAAAACATCACATTCTAATTTTTTTTTTATTTTGAAACATTCCGACAGTTTAGAGATATTGAAAGTCCAATTCTCTATCTCAAGAGGTGAGAAACCATAATCAAAAGTCTGAATTTAGTTTCAATATGATTTTACCATTACAAATATATTTATCAAAATAAAGTTACAAAATTACATAACTTTTTCTTAAGAAAAATATTTTCTAAGAAATATAAATATTCTGATTTTCTAAACATATTAATATGGATTATCTTCGGAAGTCCGAATTTAATACCTATATTTTTATAAATATTTTTTAAAAAATAAAAATAAAAAACTTGATAATGGTCTTCGCACCACTCATTAATGTCAGAAAACTTGTACAGTTTTGATACAAGATACTAGTACATTGTGGGACATGTAAAAAATGATTTTCTAAAATATTTTCTGACAATTTTTTAAAATATAGCATTTGACAAAAGTGTTAATCATTTAAGTAACGGGTGTTGTGGGGTGCTAATACATTCCTCCCACACAAATGACTCTTGAATCAACTCTGAGTTTTCGTAGAGTAAATATTGTAAGATTGGGTGACCAATCACATCCTAAAATGATTGGTGAGAACTCCTAGTTTATTTTTTATAATATATTTTTCAATTGTCGCTTCGCGTCACAGGCACATTGTGACAGCTGTTACCCCCCCCTGTTCACTCTCCTAAACATAGTCAGAATCGATTTAATCGAAAATGAAAAAATGGACCTGACGCTAACACCAGTAGGGTTGTAAGTAAAATCGTCCAAACAGCTGAAATCGACCAAACCGAACCACATCGGCTCGGTCATTTTGGTGTTTTGGATGGTTTGATTTGGTTATAACATACTAAAAACTACTATGTTTGATTCGGTATGCGGGTTTATCAAGAAAACTGCACCGAACCGAACCACGCCATACATATATATGCTTAAAATGTTGAGTTTTGATGGGGTATAATAACCCACTCCCCTTGGAAAACCCTACCACTCTCACTCATTTGCGTCGAACAACCTCTAACCCTATCTCTCTCACTCTTTCATTTGGCACAAACTTACCTCCTCTAAGCTCTCTCTCTCCCTCTCGGTTCTTACCCATGCCTTTCACTCTTCATATGCGCCACACAAACCTTGCTTTCTCTAACCTCTCTCTTACCCTCTCTCTCGGCTCTCACTCTTCACTTGCTTTCTCCCACACGCTTATGTATAGAAAAGTAGAGAAAAGTGGGAGACAACACGTATATTGTTTCTCCCTCTCTCGCTCTCTTTCTCGGCTATGTCTCTTTCTCCCTTTAATTCAAAGCTTCTTGGCCCTATTTTGGAGCATAAGGCTTCAGAGATATGAGAACGTGGGGGAGAACCTTCTAGAGGAGTAAGAAAAGAGACAACGCGAGGATCCAAAACTGGTTTGCCTATTTGTTACTGTCGTTTCTATGATTTGTATTTTAGATCTAAGTTTTATATGATTTTTCCATGATGTATGGTTTTTATGGAGTTCAATAGGTTGTAATTCCTTCATTTGATAATATATTTCAATTTTTCATTGTAGAAAACCACCAGGCTTCGACTGTGACTGAGTTGAGTTCGATTTTACCATATTGGTGCTGATATGGGGCTTCGACCGCGACTGAATCGAGTTTGACATAACCAAAAATGAAAAAAGACCTGGTGTTGACACCAGGCTTCAGCTGCGACCGAGTCGGGTTTAATTTAACCATATTGATTGAAATGGATCAAGCACTGACATCGAGCTTTAACCGTGACTGAGTCGGGTTTGATTTAACTAAAAATAAAAAAATGATCTTGATGTTGTCACCAGGCTTCGATCGCGATCTAGTCGAGTTCGGTTTAACCATATTAAAAAATGGACTTGTTTCATGTGAGTGAAAGCTAGATTAACGCAAGCCCTAAATCTTGACGTGAATCTCATTGATTTGAAATGGATACTCCAAATGATTTATGCCGTTTAACATTGTCAAAGGGAGCAATGCAATGCATACAATGTAATTCATGACTATAAATGTAAAAGTAATGAGTATCATATGTCCATGTTATGCATGATTCTGGATGTTTAAATAATATGATGATTTTTTTGAAAATTGGTCATTATGGTCGTCTCCAATATTCTTCAAAATAATCGCTTGACTTAGGATCATATATTGACAATGAGATATCGAGCCTAGGGTAGAGAAAATGGTGTGTTCCTTAGTATTGGACCATACCTTAGTATTGGATCATACCCTAGTAATCAACTTTTGTCAATGGCGGAGACAAACAAATGATTTCCTTATTTTGCTTCTTTTCTTTATTTCAAGTGTGTAAAGCAACCAAGTGTTTTTTTGAGCTTTCACTGTGAGCATACTGCCTTGTAGTACAGTCCCGCCCTCTTGCCTATGGTGCGATTTTTAGATTTTCACTATAACTACAACTCTTATTCTTTTCATCAGATCATGCTTCAAGATTTCAATTTTATTTTCGTGGCAGAGGAAATGAGAACATGAGAACTTTATCTCGATCCATCTTACAAAATGTCACAATGCATTTTCTGACTTTTGATTGTGCATATGTTACATTGTAGCTACAATCCTGCTTCTTTTGCTTTTTTCTTTTTTTGCCCATGGTGCCATTTTCTGATTTTCATCATGCCTCCAGACTATATTTTTCAATTTTTCCTTCTCTTTTTTTTTTCAAAAATCATGCTTCTAAGTTTTTTCAAGAGTAATTTATAATGCCATCTACATGCTATGAATATTTGGGGGAAAGAAATGAAGAACGCAAGAATGATAAAATGAATATTTTGACTAAAGGCTTTCATTGGCCAAGAAATGATGATAGACAAAAATTTGAAGAGATTATGAGAAAATAAATTAGGGAATAAGATGTTTCCCAAGTTTTGTAACGACTCTTTTGAGAACTGAAAACATTTTACCTAACTGCGTTTTTTCACACTCATATTGATCATTCTTTTTGTTTTATTTTTTATTTTTTCTTTTTGAAAGGCGATGTCTTGCTCATGATGGACATACATTGAGATATTAACTTATTCAAAATCACACTCTTATTGTCAATAGATCTTCTTGGTCCGGAGAAGAATTTTATTTGGATTGTAATGTAGGCTAGGGTTTATAGGCTGTTAAAAGAAAGGATATAGATGCTCAAAACTCATGTAAAAAAGGTACGTCTAAGCCAATGATCACTGTTGAGGATTTTATCAAACAAAGATTGCCTGAGTGTGGGCTTTGATATTTTGTCTTGAAAACCAAAAGAGTATAAGAGTTGCATAAGAACGTTTTTACAGCAACTGCCTCCAATTTGGGAAAATGCATTTGGAAATTTTTTGAACAAATTTCATCCTAATGTATGAGGACACTCTTAAAAATATCACAGGCTTACTTTGCTTTGAATTTTTTTTTCCATTCATAATATATTTTTTCATTGATTTTTTTTGTCTTTATATTTTGCTTTTGCCCTAATTTGAGAAACTTTTCAACTTATGAATCATGTACTTTAACAAAAAGAATAATTTCCCAAATATGGGGAGTGATTATTGATTGGGTATCATGAAGCGGAGCTTTTTTTGGGCTCAATTTAGCTTGCAAGGGATGCAAAGTGTTAGAATAACAGAAAGAATGCATCTCCATCATTTCCAATCAGATGAAAATTCAATAAAAACATGACCTTAGTTACGAATAATATCTTTATTCACCAGACAAAAGATTCTCTTCACTTTCAATTGTCTCTTTATTAGAAATGAGATTGTCGCGCTATATTTGATAGTACTTATGCTTTTACTTTCAAAATCATCATTCCTAATCTGTGATGGTTTGTTAGGTGAAAGGAAAGAAATGAGAGAGATGTAAGAGTATGACATCAATGAATGAAGAATTAGAAATGCGTTCATTAACTTTGAAATGAACAAAAATGTAAATGGAACAAAACTAGAATTAAAACTAGGAGAGAACTAAAAATAGACGAAACACGATAAGAAAATGCATAACAAAAGTTTTTTTTTCAGACATTGAGTAGAGTTTTTAAAAATTTGACATTAGCTCGTCACTCTTGAAAATTCCTAAGAAGTATTAGTAACTCAATAATATCTCAATTATTGAACTCACGATCAGGGTAACAATGATAAACGGAAGCATCATTGTATTGCAACTATCAAAATATTCACCACATCAAATTGTTCCATTATCACATGAAGAGAAATGCTTCATGAAATTTATAGTGGTATTCTCATGATTTGGTAAAGAGTTAGAACTAATTATGTGTTATCATCATCTTTCTTGAAGTTTAACCAGCCAACTTCAATCAATGTCTGAACTCTATTTTTAATGGCACACAATTCTCAGTTGAATGATCTATTGTCCCAAGATGATAGTCAAATCGAGCATTTGGATCATAACACCTAAGATATTGCTGTTGAATGGGTTCATATGGAACTTGTACCAATTGATTATTCTGGAACTGTTGTAAAAACTTTGTTCAAGACATGAAAATTATATCATACTTGGTGAATCTTTGATATTTCACCTTCCTCTTTGGTTCTAATCTACATGAACAACATTTTTCATGTAAATTTGTGGTCTCAAATCATGTTCAAAGTTATTATGACATGCTAAATGCTAAGCGTGATAATTGTATGGAACATGCAAGGCATGTGCCACATATGGTGTTGCATGTCGAGGTCTTTCATTGCATCTTAGAAAATGGTTAAAACTTTCATCTTGTGATGAATATTCTTAATTGACTATTTGTACATCTCCTTCTTTTTACTTTTTCTTATTGGGCATTTATATTTAATCAATGCTTCTAGTGGGGCTTCATAAATTCTATCATTTTTACTCCAATATTATATCCTTTCACCGATTAATATAATATAAAAAAATTATTTGAAGCATTTTTTATCATCATATCATAGAACAGAGACCTCAATGTATTAATGAACATTCCATCCATTTCTTTTTCTGATGTGATAGGTTGTACTTGAACCACTAACTCCCTATACTTTTGTGTATAGTCTTTAAAGCTTTGAGTGGACGTTTTTTCTCCATCCTTTGCAAACCAAAACTAATTGGAGCCATGTCCATGTTGTACTTGTACCGTCTCAAGAAAGTGTAAGCTAAATCTTTAAGCCTCTGAATGTGTTTTCTATCTAATTGGATGTAACAGTGAGACGCAGCCCCCATCGGGTTGTATTGGAAGAAGTGAATCCATAATAAGTAGTCATCTTTCTACAATAGTATAACTTATCAGACATAAGCTACCTTTGTATTTTTTCAAGCTTAGGTGGTTTGAACTTGTGAGGGATAGTTACTTCCGGGACCATACATAACTATGGGACAGAAATGATAGCATACACATCTAACCTTTCAGTAGCGCGTAATCTATCCTCTAGAGAATCAACTTATCTCTCAATAGTGGTTTTTGCTTGATTTGGCAACGAACCTCTGCATTTTTGGGTCATCAATATAGATACGATGATTGACTCATTAGCATGTTCATCTTGTGGGAGTGAAAGTTTGATTGTGGCCAACATATCTTAGGGTATTGTACCCAATTTTTTCGAATACATAATTTTTTGGGTGTTTAGAAACGAATACTGTTGGATATTCATTGGTACTTATGGAACATGCTGAAATTGATATGCATGATGACGCTGAGAGCTTGGGATGAACTAAGGAGGAAAAGATAGGTATCATTAGAAGCAGGTCTTGTACAATTGCCTTCTTAGTGGATTTTCAGCAGTAGCCTTTCCTTGGTGGCTACAAAAAGATCTTGTAACCTAACCATTTTCTCCCTCAGCTGAATCTTTCACCTAATATCTTCTCATGATAGCTCTTTTTATTGCTCATCCATGATTCTAGCTTGAGATTATATTCTATAAGGATAATGGAGACACACCCAATGCGTTTCTTTTTCTTTTTTTATGAAAAAAACTATATTAGTGTATCCATGGATGTATGAAAGAAACTATAATGCATAAAGGAATGAAAAAACTACAATACATGAATGAGGAAAAGAAACTACAATGCATGAATGAACGAAAGAAACTTCAATGCATGGAGAAGAAATTACAATGCATGAAGGAATCAATGAACCTATAGTATAATGAAATAAATGATGAACCTACGACGCATGAACTAAAAGATAAACCTACAATGCATAAAAGAAAGAATGAACTTCTGATGTATAAAATGGAAAATTATATTCAAATCATGAACTTTTGACGTATGAAATGGAGAAATAAGATTTGTCACTAAAAAATTAACTTACTTGTATGCTAAAATGGTAACAATAGTAATCAATGTTGTATGAAATGATGGAAATGATACATCTATCGTGATGATGATGATAACGACGAAGATGATGATGATGATGGCGACGACGATGATAATGACAATGATGATGACGATGATGATGATGATGATGACGATAATGATGACGACATCGACAATGTCTCAATTGGAAAAAAATAAAAATTAGAAAAACTAAAAAAAATTATGACACATAACAGGTACCATATAAATATCCAACGCATCCTACCTAACATTTAGAAGATCCTAGAATTTGCTTTTTATTGTTCATAGGGTGGGCTTTAAGGTTATCTAGATATGTGTGGTTAGAGTCTAAAACTCTTAAAAGGCTCTCAGACTATCCACATTATTACACATAAATATATAACAAAGGCCCCCAATTGGACTTCCGCTCGACCTGAGTGAGAATTTTCCATGAGCCAGGAAGGGGGCTGTGGTGTGTGCAATGAGTGAAGGGTATAAGGTGGAGACAATGCACATTACGTTATTTAAAAATAAAATAATAAAAAATAAACAAAAATATAAAGGAACAAAAAAGAGCATGTGACAAAAATAATTTGGTTTTACTCTCTGTTGATCTAAAACAAAGTTAGAACAATCTTCCAGTGGAGTTGCCAAGCTATCATAACGTGTTTGCGACGTGAAGTGATGATTGAAAAATTTATTTTAAAAATAAAATGAGAGTTGCCACAAATCATTTTAGGGCGTGATTAGTCACCTAATTTTAAAATATTTAGTCAACGAAAACTCAGAATTGATTTGTGAGTCCTTCATATGTGGGGAATGTATTAGCACCCCACAACACTCGTTGCTTAAACGATTATCACTTTTGTCAAATGCTATATTTTAAAAAATTGTCCTGGGAAATATTTTAGAAAATATTTTTTATATGCCCCACAATGTACTATCATGTTTCAAAACTGAAACAAGTTTTGTGACATAAATGAGTGGTGCGAAGGCCATTGCCAAGATTTTTATTTTCTAATTTTTAAAATACGTTTACAAAAATATAGATATTAAAATCATTTTCTGATTTGTTAAATTAATGTTTGAAAGACTAATTTAATGTTCTTTTAACTTAAAAATTCTGACAACGGGTTTTAAGAATTTTGGGACACTAATTTTCTAAACTAGTAAGGTGATGAGTTATTCTTCAGATATCAAGGTAAGTCTAACAACTTTTTTGCTTTCTAATTTAAAAAAAAAACCCCGACGATGAATTTTGGGACTTTAGGAATACCAATCTCCTAAACTATTGAGTTGATGAATTACTTTTAGGATACCGAAGGTAATTCTAATATTTTTATAAAAATAAATTTAATTTTTAATGGTTTTTGCACCACTCATTTATTGTCATATGCTTATTACATTTTGGCACAAGATTTGACCAAATGAGACATTTAAAAATATTTCTTCCAAACATTTTCATAGGACCCTTTTCAAAAATTGGCAATTGACAAATTTTGGTAATCGTTACATACTGGTGTTGTAGGGTGTTAGTATCTTTCCAACACATAAATGACTCTTGAACCAACTCTGAGTTTTCGTAGACTAAAAATATATCTTTTTAAATTGAGTGATTAATCACTCCCTAAAATGATTGGTGGCGACTCTCATTCTATTTTTTAAATTATATTTTTCAATCATTATTCCACGTCACAAGCATGTTGCGACACTTAAGAGTCGAACATACTAAAAAAACAATGTTCTTTCTCATATATTGGTACATGTCACAAATTAGTTAAAGTTTGAATAATACCGTCATATATCTTGATCTCAATCGCACCAATGTCGACAACCTTATATGGGTGTTATTTTTCATAAAGACTTCAACCCCATCAATTGATTCATAATGAACAAATCAAAATCCCTATTAGGGCACATATGGTACGTACAAGCTGAATTGTGAGCTCAATGGTTTCCTGAGAAACTCACGGGTATTTCTAAGACAATGTTAGCATCATTAGAATTATTATTAAAAACTTTCTTTACTACATTAGCATCATCAATGGAAGTGGATGATTTTTCATTAAACCCTCTTTTATCTTTAAGTTTAGAGTATTCAACTTTCTAATGCCCTACCTTCTTGGTTACAATAGTTGCATGTCTCTTTTCTAGTCTTTGCACGTCCTTTTTTAAGTATTTGACTTAGATCTAGACCTTTCTCTATTACTCCCTAACCATTTTCTTTATTTTTTTCTCTAGCTACCAAATCATTATATGCATTCTCATCGTGATTCTTTAACACTCTTTTCTTAATTCTTTAGAGTACAAAGATGCTTTCACGTCCTCCATAGTATGATCTTAATTACGTACCTTTGATCATATGAAGAGTGTGCAAAAGCGCTACTTCAAATCGAGCCGGTTGATGAGAGATTTATGCAAACACTACCATGAGATGTCTCATTAGATAGTTAATGGAAAACCTCATCAGTGATAACATAATTGTACCAAGTGTCTGCTACATAAGATCATCTTTTTATTTATCGGTCAATTTATTCGGCAAAGCATCCTTTCCCCTCAGTGTCTAAGGCAAGCCTTGCTAAACTAATGAGGCTCGCATCTTCAACTGTTGAAGATTGAAGTCATTCTTCCCATCAAATTTATCGATCTCATATTTTAATTTTTATCACCATAACAATAAGGACCCAAATAGAATCGTAGCTTTGATACCATTTGTTATAACCATAATTGCAGGATTGAGAAATATGCAAAATATAGGAAATGAAAAATAACAAAATACACAACTCAAATAATATACGTGTTTTGGCATTGTACTTACTTCCACAGACGAAGATGAAAATAAATTCACTATTCATCAAAAATATTATAAAAGAATGTAAAAGAATTCACAAACCCAAATATTTAACTAAGTAGAACCTTAGAATATTCTCAAGCCGCATACGAAATCTCTACGTCTTGTGTGATTGGTACAATACAAAAGAGTAGAGGAGAGTCCTATTTATATAAGAAACTAAGAGACACATAGCTTGTAATTAACCGATGTGGGACAAATGATATTCTCACTGCCTAACTCGAAGCTACACGCACAATAATCTTGTTGTCCCAAGCAACGAAAATGCATCAATTATATCACGAAATATCAGTCCAAATAAGCCCAAAGTCTCGATAGTTAGCTCTCAATCTTCTGGCTAATAAAAAATGCCGATGAAAACATGTAGTGCACTATTACCTAATGTCGAATTTATCTTTCCATAAATTTCATATTTCTCACTCAATGATTCCTCACTTAAGGAAGAAACTTTACTTGCTTCTTTTTTAGAATTGATAAATCAAATGCTGTTTTGGTTCTACTTTTTGCCTCTGCTTCTCCATTTTTTGACGCACATGCTGATATCACTACTACAAAAGGGATTATAATAAGAGTCAAGTATTGAGTTTTATGACAGTTTTCTTAAACCTTTATATATCTTTCATATATCGATATCATGTCCGAAATATGGATCAAGATGAAAGTACAAATTTTGGAGTTGAAAGAAAGTTGCGCTTTTGCAGTTACCCTACTAGTTAGATACTCCTACCTCATGAAAGAACAAATTCTTGATCTGAATGGGATTGACCAAATGTTTCAACGCCGTTTGGTTATTTATGCCTTAAGTCTTTTCATTTTCACCAAAACAGAACAAAGCACCAAATGCTAAAAGATTTAAAAAAATCAGGTAAACAATCTGTTAAAATCTCAAACTTTGAAATTTTATGGCCCAAGGATATTCTTTCTTCTTCACCAATATGAAAACAAGAACATTTTAGCAAGAAAATTAGGACATTTGATTATTTGGGAGAGATAATAGTTGACAACTAGACTTGTTCACAAAACTCCAAACCCCATACTCCCAAAGGCTATCCTTTGCCATGTTCCACTTGTAATGCCAGCTTGGGCAATGTGACCACTTGGGTCTCATTTCAATTATACTAACTCCATAAAATCTCAATCCTCATTCCTCACCTATAAATACCTCTACCCACTTCACCATTTCCATCACAGACTCTCTAAACACAAGCCATTCACAAATTCTTGAAGTGCACACCAAAGTGTTTGTGAAATGGCCTCAATGACTACTACATCAGCCCTTTCTCTGCTTCTCTGTTTCAATCTCCTCTTTTTCACTATGGTTAGCTCCACCTATGTCCCTTGCCCACCACCACCAAAAAAGATTCACAAACCCCACAAACCGCCTCCAGTTATTCCGACGCCTAGACCAACTTGTCCTAAGGACACTCTTAAGTTGGGGGTGTGTGCCAACTTGTTGAATGGTTTGGTGAATGTTGTGATTGGTACCCCTCCAAAAACCCCATGTTGTAGCCTAATTCAGGGTCTGGCTGATGTTGAAGCTGCTGTTTGTCTTTGCACAGCAATTAAAGCTAATGTCTTGGGTATTAACTTAAACGTTCCCGTTTCGTTGAGCTTGCTATTGAACTACTGTGGAAAGTCTGTTCCTTCTGGTTTCCAATGTGCTTAATTAAGTCTCACCATTTGCTTTATATATCCTTTTGTATTTTTCAATTTCTCTCTACTTCTTCATTTGTGTGTGTTGGACTTTGAGCTTGTTTTGTTAATGAGCACAAACTTATTCAAGCGTTTTAGTATTTTTGTTTTGATGGAATGAAAATCTTCTCAACTTTCACTTCTCATCCCTTTATAGTTGTGTTTATGATATTTGTTATTATTAAGTTATGGAATAAAAAATTACTATTGTATTTTTATTAACATTTTTCAAGTTGTTACTTTTTTCTTTTGTGCAATACTTATTGATTATAGTTATATGTGATAGGGTAACTCTTTAGGTGCTGAAAAATATTATGTAGCGCACAATACTCAGTATACTTGTATGAATTTGCAGATATATAGTCATCACTTTTTAGATATAATGCATCAATAAACAAAGTGTTGAGTAAAAATAAATTTGAATTCTTAGGTGTATGTAAGATTCAATTTATTGTGAGTTGCCGAATTGCCGAATCTTATTTATCTTATGAATAATTATCTTATGAATCCAATAAGTGTAATGAGTAAATTACATACATTTAGCAATCATTTATTCTCCAAATTAATTTCAAACAGAATAATTAAGAATGAGAGCCACCTAGTGGTTGGGTAATTCATGATTATGGGAAATTGTAACTTATAAGAAATCTCATCGTTTTAATTTTTGGTTGGACCAATTATACGTGCAACTAACACATATAGAAAATAAGATATTGCAATATCCTGATTTAAAAGAGAGCGCACATTTATGTGATTTAAAATATTGATGTAGGTCAAGGAACTTAGTTTGTCCTATCATTTAAAGTTAATATTAAGAAAAGATCTAACACTACTATATTACCATTATTACAAACTTTTAATAGCAGCTAACATAAGGGTTGTTTTCATAAAACGCTTTTAATAACAACTAATGGTGCTTTTAATTATGCTTTTAACAGTTAAAGGCTAATTAAAGGTAATGTAAGAACTGTCATTATAAGTTACTTGTAGTAAAGGCTAATGTAAGAACTGTTATTATAAGTTACTTAATAATGGCGTTTACCTGTTATTAAAACGTTTTCTATAGTACTGAAGCATCTGTCATTGTGCGAAATTGTAAAGAGCAGACCATTTTAAATAATTTTAATCTCAAAGCTTAACTTGTTAGGCTGAAGTTAAGTTAACCAATTTCTAATACTTCAAATGATCCCATGTGTATGCTTTTATTTATTTAAGAGAAAATGACGTAGATAGTTTATTATCCATATATTAAGTAAATAAATGGTTCTTACAAGATATTAAGCAAAAATAGCCTGTTTTAAGAGCATTTTACAATTTCTGAAAATAACCCTCTACCACTACCTCAATTTCTTTTCTAGCACAATTGGACTGTTCTCTTCGATTAACACTGGAGTATTTTCACGATGCATTAACACCATTGGTTTATGACAATGCATTAACGCGAGTCAACCTCAACTAAATTCCTAATTAGAAATTTCAAGACATATGTTAACCATACTAACACAACTTGAAAAAAATGTTGAAAATTATTAACACAATTTCTTGTGGAATTCTCTTCAATGTTCATAAAAAATTGGTAAACTAAACAAGAATTTGTAAGAGATGTAGAGAACAAAAATGATATATACATCGTAATAGAAAACTTACACATATTTTAATTTGTCACAGATAATCTATAATGTTATTATTTTCAGAAACTTTTACTAACACGTTAACATTTTTCAACACTGAAGAATTTTCTGTGATGGATATCCATGAAAATGTTGAGATACGTTTGCTAACGATATGCTTTTTTAACATATAACAACCAATCCGTGTCAAAGAAAACTATCAGAAAATCAAGCCAAATATCTTTAAGCTTTATGAATCCTTCAAATCAACGTCTAACAAGCTATGAAAAAAGAAAAGGAAAAAAAAATGAGAATGAGTGATAGAAATTGCATTAAATCGTGAAAATTTGTCACAAAAAGCACTAAAAACAATGAGATTACAATCGTAATTCGGCAACTCACAATTAATTTCATTTTGACCCTCAAATTCTTCTATTAAATTTAAGGGTAAAATATATATTTTGATCTCTCTATGTTTAACTCTATTTCGAATTTAATGACTTTGAGCTTAGATCCAATTAGTGACATCTGAGGAGTAAAGTGAAGGTCTAACTAATATTACGTTTCGGTCTAGTGAACACCTATTTAACATTTTCTTTATGAATTTATGCCTTGTTAAGGTTATTAAATCAGTGAGGACAAGACAAAAAATTCACGTTTCAGTGTCATATAGACCGAAAGACTGCATTACTAAAGTAAAAAGTAAGAAAACTACATGAACTAATATAAAACTGTAAAGACTAAATTAAAAAAATTGAGTTGAAACCACAAGGATATTAAAAATTTTAACCCTAAATTTTAAATGGTTAGTTCAGCTACACTGCTGGAAGCCCTCGGCTGCGTACTCCCCGTCCGCGTATCTCACACTCCCAAAGCATCTCTTTTCTTTCATATTTCATTTAAGTTTCCTGCATTTTTCTTTCTATCCATTTGTCGGCTTCGTGCAGATAGATGTTTGCCGGGGGAACCTCCACCGTGTCAGGGGACCAAGCAGGGCATAGCTAGCGGCATAGGAGCCGACTCGTTAACATGACCCAATGAAACTTGATAAATTATATTTAAAAAATAAGCCTCAAAATCTTTGCTATACCATGTGTTCAATGCCAGTTTGTTCACATGCATCCACCCTAGCTAGCTACCATCCTTAAAATCGTGAATGAGTATTTACGCACGTAGGTGCACAGGATTTTGAGGTTGAAATGCAATAACTATTTCTTTGTGGCTTACAATTTACCCATTTAATTATTATTATTATTGTGATTTTTTAAAAAACAATCGAGTTCACGACATTGGCTGTCTACTTTTTACAAGTGGGAAGAAAAATCCAAATTAACAAAGTTAAAAAATATCTATAGACGGTTGAAATTAATTCGCAAGTTGAGAAAATAAAGTCCAAATTAGCAATTGTTTTAGAGTAGAATCTTCTTTTCTTTCTTCTTTTTTTGACTGAAATTTTTGGAGGGTGTTTTGGAATTGGAAAGGTGTGTGAAAGAAGTGAAACTTTGTCATAGATGGATGCAATGAAGCATCTGAAAGATTCTCAACAAATGGTTTGAAAACCTTAAAGATCTTACAAACATTAGATCTCAATGTCAGTGGAAAAATCCATGTAGATATAGACATATTATCAACAAGACTCACATAATATCTATAACCAAGGAGAGAAATAACAGAGGATGATTCCCAAACATCACTATGCATAAGTTCTAAGGGAGTAGTAGAAGAAGAATTAAATAAGGGAAAAGGTAAATTTAACATTTTACTAAGCAAACAACTAGTACATACACAATTATTATAGATAGATGCAGAAGAAGTACAACGTAATTTAGTAGAACTAAGAGCACGTTGAACAATGGTATTAGATGGATCCCCTAATCTGTCATGCCAAAGTTTATAAGTTGTCTTAGTTCCAAGGTTGGCAACAAGTGCAGGTTCAGGTTGAGATACATGGGAAGGTATAAGGTATAATCCAGTTTTACTGATGCCCTTGTAAAGAACCTGACCTGTGCACTTGTCCTAGATTAAAAGGTAGTCAGCATAAAAAAGGAATGTGCAATGGTTATCCTTGCAACATTTATAAAGAGATAATAGATTGGTATGAAGATTAGGCACACAAAACATTTTAGGAAGTCTAAAGGAATAAGAGGAGGTGGAGAGAGTACCTGAGCCAGTATGAGAAATTGGCAAAGATTATCCACTTGCAACACTAATGTGAAAATTTCAACCTGTGTTTAACAACCAAACTTGAGGATCTAAGGCATTGGAAGAGGATTGCATAGTAGCCATGATGGCAAGAGTTGAAGAATGATTCTTGCCTTGGTAAGAGTAGTTCATTTTATGGTAGCAGTCCATAGCAATGTGCCCATGTTTTTTACAGATTTGGCAAAGGGTACGTGTTTGTTGAGAGGATGGATTGAACTCAGAATTGCTAGAGTTATTCCCTTTGAAGGGGAATTGAGGACTCAAAGAGGGTGCAAGTCCAAGAACTGAAGGAGAAAATTGTCCTTGAATTAAATTGGTTGAACATATTCCTTTTCATGAGTTGAAACGTCCAAAGTTAAATCGACCACCCCCTATAAGAGATCTGAAGTCCTTTCCTCTATTTGAACCTTTGAAGAAGTTTTGATTTTGAGCAGCCATGAATGCAGAAGTTTGAACCAGATTTTCTTGTTGTTTACGTTGGGACTCCAAGAACCTTTCTTTTGATTTGAGAAGGACATGAAGCTCTTCAAGACTCCTTGGCTGAGCTCATGTTCTTATAGAGGTTTTTACCATGTTATATTCATTTGGAAGCCTATTGAGAGTGAAGATCAGAATGTCCTCTTCTTTAAGAGTTACTGAGACATCAACCAACTTATCTTGTATTTCTTTGATTCTTTGAAGGTAAGAATCAATAGTTTCAATAGGTTTCTTTGAAATAGTTTGATTAGCAGACTTTAGTTGCAAGATATTGGTTCGAGAAATAGATGAAAACCTTTTTTCAATGGAGGTCCAAACTTCACGTGAAGTCTGACAACCTACCACATAGGACAGGGCCATGGGTGAAAGCGTGGCGTTAATGAGAGTGACCAGTGCTTGATCTTGCGCATTCCATTGGGTGAAAGAGGGATTGATTGAGATTGTTGGTTCGCTTTTGTTGTTGTGCTGAGTCCTCGGTGGGCAAGGTATGGTTCCGTCAACATACCTGAGAACAGAATGAACCTTGAGGATGGACGAAATTTGATATTTCCAGAGTACTAAGTTTGAAGAATCCAATCGTATAGATATAAGATTACAGATGTTAGATAATAGGAAAATGGGAGAGTGAACTTGAGTTTACGTGACATGAAAAACAAGATTTTGAGGAGAAGGCAAGTAATGAATTTTTTTCGGAGGCAAATCGCGAGTTTGGATTTGAATTGGAGACTTGATTTCGGAGCTTGCAAAATCTTCAACCATGGACGTTTGTCGCTAAAAGCTTTGATACCATGCAGAAAGTGATGCATGGAAGAAAGACACAATCTTGAGAAGATTGTTGTGAACAAAGAAGGAGAAGGAAGAAAGAAGAGAAGAAAGAAAGAAAAATAAATTGATTATATGATTTTAATAAAAAAAACCAACTCACTTAGGGCAAAGAACCCTTATGTTAATAAAGGCAGCTGAGATGTTAAACAAAAAAATAACTAACCACCTCTACAACCAATCACAATAAAACAAGTAGCAAGTAATACAAATACACCAGCTTTCAGTCTCTACAAATTAAGGATCCCAGGGTCATTTTACAGTGATCAATTTTTATTTGCTTACTAATTATAACCAAGCATTAAGCTTTCCAATAAAGGCAGACAAAAAAAACTCACTATATTTAAATTAATTAATAGAAGTTTTATGCATAAAAACATATATAAACATATATACAAAATATAATATACGAGAATGAATGAAAGACAAAAGATGGAGGAAGAGACAAAGTTTAGTCTAGATAGAGATATACACCATACCATCTATCTCACACTAATAACAATATGGCGGATGTACGAAGAGTTTTGGGAGAATTTTGTTTATTACATGTAAAGGAGGGAGAGGTAATAAAAACAACTGGTTTGAGATAAGATAGGTTTAGGGTTTTTATTGTGAAAAATGATTTAAGATTTAAGGTTTATTAGATGAGAAATATTTTATTCTTTTAGTCCATTTCTCGAGGTGAACTTGTTGTTCAGATTATTGTTAAGAGTAATGAGTAAATATTTAAATAAATACTATTTTTTTATATCAATTAATATATTAGTGGTTAATATCGTTAGTGAACTAATTGTCTTGACAATTATCTTAGTGATCTTGTACACTACTTAAAGTGAAAAACTTCCGACGGAATTATTATGAATAGAAGTAATCCTTCTATTTCTCTTATCTCGCCTCTCTTCTTTTTCCCTTCTCATTTCATCATTCAGCCTTGTTTCCTCTTCATTGTTCATATATTTTTTCATGGTATCAAGAGTCTATTTCATTTGAGCACACTACATAAATCTCAGGTGGTGGTTTCTATTTCATTTTCCCTCCCCAAAACCCTATTCTCTCTAACATACTCTATGCCCAAGACATCTCTAGACCTATATTTCTATTTTTTTAGTTTGCTTCAGCGTGGAGCGGACGCGGATGAGACACCGAGCCGCTTTATGGCCACGGTGGTGCTTTAGCCGTCTTCCACGGAGCTTCTTTAACTTACTATCTACAGCCATTAGCTACGATGGTGGAATCTTTTAGCAGAGCTATGTGTTCCTTTATAGGAAATTTGGAAGCGGGTGGAAATGCTGTCTGGCGGAGCTGTTGTGCCTATATTTATAATTTTTGTTTAGTTTCTTTTTTTTTTTTTGGTTTTGGCTTAGTTCTTTTGTTTTGCTCGTGTTAGTTATAATTTTTTCTTTTTTCATAAAAAAATGAAGCAGGGATGGAGAGAGAGAGAGAGAGGACACAAAGAAAATTAGAGTAGGGTTTTTCGGGTATAACGTGTTTTAAAAGAAATTATTTAAGAGAAGTGAGAAAATTTCATAAACAAACATATGAAAAAAGAAAAGTGATAGAAAGTTTCTCTTTGTGGTTATAAAGTAAAATGGTAAAATAGTAAGTTCATAACTAACTTAAAAAAAGTCATTTTCGCATACTATTAAATTGGTGTCATTTTTTGCAAGTTCTATAATGGAGCCATCTATACCAAAACCCCTTCAAGTTTCTTAATTATAGATCTTAAATTATTGCCTTACATTCTTCAATTTTTACAACTTCCTCAAACGATGTACAACTTGCTAAAGGCAATCATTCTGTGAAAACTAGATCCAAGCCAGGAATAATCAAAAGAAAAGCTTATATTGCATCTACTGTTTAGGATTCTAGTCCCTTAGAACCTAAAACCTCTATCGTAGCTTGAAAATATTCTTAATTATGAACTAAGTCTATGGAAAAAGATTATAAGGCCTTACAATAACAGAATACTTCGTTACTGGTACCATTATCTCCTGGAAAAATCAAGTTGATTGTAAATGGGTGAATAGGCTTAAACACAATTTTGATGGCTCAATTGCTAGGTATATTGGCTAGCTTATTTTCAAGGGTTTTCTATCAAGAAGTTGGTCTTTATTATGAATAAAATTTTAGTCTTGTCATAAAGAAATCAACAGTGAGAATCACATTATCACTTACAACACAATTTGGTTGGTCTCTTAAACAGTTGGATGTTAAGAATGTATTCATGCATGGTTTTCTTAAGGAATAGGTTTACATGTCTCATATCACTTGCTTTTGTCAATCCACCTCACCCTCAATGCATTTTGACACTTAATAAGTCTCTATATGGTTTAAAATAGGCTCTAAGGAGCCTGGTTTGACAGGTTTACCACTCACCTTCAGACACTTAGTTTTACTACCTCTCAAGCTGATACATCACTCTTCACTAAATCAATTGGGAAATCATTCAACTATCTCATATTATATGTGGATGATATAATCATCACTGGACCAGATGCTTTCTATATTAAACAAGATATCATAATTCTGCAGCAAATTGAGATGACTGATCTTGGTCACAATACTTTTTGGGATTAGAGATTCATCAATTTTCTGAGAGAATCTTTGTAAATCAACTAGAACATGAAAAAAGATCTCCTTAAGAAGGTTGGGATGATGGAAGCTAAACTTTTAACTCATCTTGTTCAACCATACCTCACTTCTTGCTTTGGATCACCATTATCTTTGTTATAGCTTACAGAAGCTTGGTATGAGCTCTTTAGTATCTCACCTTCACAAGACTTGACATTACCTTTGTTGTAGATAAAGTATGTCACTTCTCTGTTGTCAAAAGGATTCCCAAATACATAATTAGAACTCTAAATCATGGCATTCGGTTCAAGCCTTGACATCTGCAATTACATTCCTTCACATATGCAGATTGGATATAGATGACCCATCAGATAGAAGATCAACATCTCGCTTTGATGTACTCTTAGATCATCAACTGAGGCTGAAAACAAAGAATCTACCAACACAACTATATAACTTATATGCTTAAGATAACTGTTGTATGATCTTCATGCTTTTCTTAGGTATCTTCCAACATTGTGGTGTGATACGCCTCAACTATATCCCTGACCTTTCCATATTAGAAAAAAAACATGTGAAAATTGGTTATCATTTTGAGAGAGAAACGGTTGTCAAGAAGAATTTGATTGTTCATCATATTCACTACAAAAATTCATGGATTCTATCGTGTTGAAGCACAATGTTTTTTAACAAAACGTGATAAAAGCTCAAGCACGTGGGGAGTAAAAACTCAAATGTCGCGTAATTCAAACTCCCAAAATCATTTGTCAAAGAGAACACCCAAAATAAAGCTTCTCCATACGTGTCTTCTCCTTTATGTAATCATAGAACTGAACCAACTTCCTTGCGTGGTCTCTCATCCTCTCTCGTGAGCTCTCCCTTGGCAAGCTCTCTCAGTTTTCTCTCTTGATATTCTATTCAAAAACAAATTTTGTGAAATTACTTTCTCTTCTTTACCAGATCTGCACATGAGAGCTATCCCCTCCTTAGTGGCAATCTTCGATCTTCTTCCGATCAGTAGTAGCCCAGCTCTTCAGGTGGTGAAAATTGACAACTAAGGTGATTCTACCTGTCTTTATCCATCATCAGAAAAAGCCCTAACTCTCTTCTGTGTAAAATTCAATCTCTCAGAAAAAGCCCTAGCTCCCATGCGCGTAAAATTCCATCTCTCAGTAAGAGACCTAACTCCCATGCACGTTGCTCTCTAGTGTGGTGAGCCCAGGTATCCATCCCTATTTCTAGTCATACACTCACATGTTCTTTCTCTAGCTCTTAGTATCTTCATCTGTGTCTCCCTATCTTTATCTCAATGAATCTCTCTATCTCAACTCTCTTTTTCTCAACTCTGCAACTTTGTTTCCAGCCATTTCCCACTTTGATTTACCTCTCAGAACAAGAGGAAGAGTTTTGTTTTTTCCCTGCGAGATGTGGTTTAATCTCTAATTCAAGTCTAATTATGTGTAATTTTTTTTCTTCTGATTTTTCTTCTTTTGTTTAAGACTCTAATGTCGTAGAGTCGAGCTTCAAAAAATGCATAGAGAGGAAGAATATGTGGAATATGTTAATGGTAGTATTTAATCTAGTGGATGGGTTGATGTATATATGGAATATAAATTTTGTTTCTGCTGAAAAGTTTATTACAGAAGCTTGTTCTTTGACATATAATGAGAGTTGTCTCCTCCTCTGCCATGGTATCAATCTATTGAACAGAGTTATTTTCAAACTTTTTCTTTTTGTAAAATTTGTTCTAAATAATGGCTCATTTATCTAGTAGTTTCAAACACGTTTGAAGATATCTGGTTCAGAACATGAAATGGACATTTTTTTTGTTGTTATGATTAAGATAAATCTTTCTCTACTAATTTCTTCTAGCATTGATTAAGGTGTTTTACTGCTTTTGATCTTTGATATATGGTTTTATTGGCATCTGTTTGTTCATCTCTCTCTCTCTCTCACACACACATACATACACACACACACTAATTGAGATGGTCTGTACTTGCTGACTATTCCTGAAGCTGAAAAACCAAACTTGTTTGCGTACTATGTTCAAAGAAATCCTGATAGTAATACTAGAATCTGTCAAAAAATATGTTGTAATAGCCCCAATAATTCTGTTTATACTTTGTTTAGTTCAAACTTCTATAATATGCCTATTTTTAGTTCTTTTTGCTTACCTAATAATCTAGCAGCTTATAATGCTTCATCATTCTATAATTTATAGATTAATTCTGTCAAAACAGAGGATTTATTCCCTAAACTGTTGTTAATTTCAAGTTTTGATCAAGCAATGTTATGGTAATAATTCTGTTTATTGTACGAAGGCAGAGTTTTCAGGTGGGGGAATGGGTCATGAAATTATGATTAAGCATGGGGGAGAAGATGAGGGATTGATGATGAATAGATCACTTTTGCTGGTTTTTATTAATAAGAAGAAAATGTTTGAGGTGAATAGGTTGAAGTAGAATTTTCATGGGAACCAAACAATATTTGTGGATGGATTGTTAGTGGATATGACGTTGGATGTTCATGATTGGTTGTTTAATGAGAAATATGGGTGTGCTGCATTTTTGTTTAGGAGAAAAAGTGGATTGAATAGCAGATTATGGTTGACAGAGAAGGTTTTGGAGCATATTGTTTCAGGTAAGCCCATAATTCCATGTTATGTTTTAAATTTCCACTTTGCTTGTCTTTTCTCTTTAATACTAGAACTTACTATCAAGGCATTACTACTAGGATATGTAGTTCAGTTCCTGTTCCACTCCAATTCTTGCTCCACTCTAGTTATATCAAGTCGTTCCTATTTAATGTTCTATAGGCTTAATTTATAAAGTCGTTCTTTGTAGCCAAATTTTCCACAGAGAAAGTCCTATTATTACTGCTGCTTGCTAGTTCGAGTTTCTACAACTTAGTCTATCCTATAACCAAGTCTGAATAAAATACTCAAAATAAATTTCTGAGTTGCAAACACAAATCACAGTGTAAAATAATACCAATACACTTCTGTGAGTGACATCATCATTCTTAGGTAGCACTCAACCATATGATTAGGTCCATGGGGTTTTGTATCTCTAATCACCATCCTAATTCTACAATAGAATTACTGCTGTATTAATTTACTTTCCCTAGTTTTCTAGCTAAAAATACTTGGAATATTCCTTCTGGATATCTCCGGATTTTGCTAGAAGATGTATCCGGGCAAAGGCAATACTGATTAGTGTAGTGGTAGATATGGCTCAGTTTTTTCATAGGCCTAGAATGATTTGAAACATGAACCATATCTAATTTGGATCGTCGAGACAAACTAAGTTAGTAACAAAGCACTTTTTGATGACTTTTGTTGCTTAGAAGCTTGAGTGAAATTAGTTGCACTACAACAATTATGTGTTATCACGACATAACATGATTGCATTTTTCTCCAAAACGTAATAAAAAACTAAAGCGCGAATGAATTTCATGAAGACCTGTACGTCTCTCGACTTTACCAAATGAAAACTTCGCTTAACTCGCGTCTCCCATAATAGCTCTCTCTTTCACAATAGCTCTTCCTACCAATGATAGCTCTTTCGAAGATCATTCTCGAAGCTCATAGTAGCTCACCTTTCTCACAGTATCTATCTCTTTCATAGTAGCTCTGTTCATTAATGAGAGCTCTATTGAAGCTCACAGTAACTCACATCTCTCACAATAGCTTTCATTCCAGGTTTCTCTCCCTTGCAGCTCTCATTTTCTTAGCTTGTCCCCAACTATCTTCTAGTTTGTTTCGTAGCTCAGAACCAGTGGTAGGGTTTCATTCTCAAATTGTTGTTTGATTTTAGTTTTTTTGGTCTGATTTTGTGGTTTTTGAGTTTTTCTAAGTTGATTAAGGTTCGTGCGTGTTTTTGATTTCTGGCCATGCAGTAAGTTTTGAAACGAAAACCCTCAATTTCTTGTCAATCGGCAATTTGTTCAGTTCCTAGAGTTTGGGGAGTAGCATGTGCCGTCTTGAATCAGCTCGTGGCTTAGAGTTTTGCCATTCTCATATGTGATTTTCATGGGTTAGGGCTTGGACATATTTAAAAGTTTTGGCCCTTTAGTGGAGATCGAATCCAATAATCCGACTGTCATTTCTCCATTATACGTCAAGGATGCTTGGTTTAAAGAATTTATGTGAGAAAATTATTTGCTGTCATTTCAGGTAAACTTTTATCCTACATTTTTCAAAATACTCAAATTAGGTCCTTCAATTTTTTGCCCTTTTCCTTTCCAGTGCTCACATTTTTAGATTCGAGGATTTGCTCTATCTTCCATCTCTAATATGCCACAGCTTTTCTAAAATATGTCACACAAATAGGTCCTTCAATTGTTTTGTATTTCATTTTTTTCACTCAGTTTGCATTCTGTTGTAATCTTATTGAATTCTGAATGAAGTTAAGATATTGAATTCGTTTGTACACCCATATTCTATTTTTTATGGTGCACTAATAATGTGCACTCTCTATGATGAAAGTTAAAAATCTTGTTAGTGGAGTTGAATAAGCTAGATCTTACAAGTGCAGTAGCATATGTTATAAGGGTTCTCCACTCAATAAGTCTAAACAAGGTTCATTCTTTCTTTTCATCTACTTTTTCTCCACAATATTGTTTTTATATTTTATCTTCTATTTTGTAGTTTGAGCTTGAAAAAGCATTACTCACACATACGAGGATACTTTGTTATATTCGATCTCGAAGGATATGAGTGTTCACTCCATGTCGGTTCTTGTTAGTCTTCTGTTTTTAGTCAAGTTTGTAAATGGCTTGTTATGAAAATGTTAGCTAGTTGTTTTGTTTGGTATGCTTTTCTGGAGCTATCAACATTCTACAACACTTAACTTTAGTTAGAAGGAATTCAAGATATGGCAATTGAATCCTTCTACTTTGAGGTTTTGGTGACCCTTTATGGTTAGTAGAATTACTATTCACTATTTTGATCCTATTATACTATATTTGAATTCTTCTATGATTTCATCTTTTTTTGTTCACATGTGTTTTGCTGTATTTGTACCATCAGTTGATATTACCTTATAGTTGATGATGTTAGTGTCTTTAAGGACTACATCATCTCTGTTATGATTTCACCTTATTTATATCATTATTTTGAAACGATGGGAGGGGGTATATGGTTTTCAAACTGACTAAGGATTGCAACTAGCTCTCCCAGGTCTCTCTTAGCTTCACAACTCTCTCTCTTTCTCTCTCTCAGCTCTATGTCGCAGCTATGTCTCCCAACTCTCTCTCACTTCGATTTCTGCTACATGCCTTTGAAAAGGCGAAGGTCAGAACCAGAGGTAAGGTTTTTTTCTTGCAATGTGGGTTTTAATATGAAATTCATGTATGATTTTTGTGAACTTCGTCTAATTTTTATGAACTTTGTGAGTTCTTGTCTGGTTTTTTAGGGTTTCATTATAATCTCTTTTGTATTCGAAAATTGCTGCTTTTGGAAAAGAAATTTTCTCAGCGCAATTTGACTGAGTTATTAGGCTTTTCCAGAAGCAGCCTCTAATGTATAGTAATGCAATGAAGATCGGCAAACTATTGAGAGAGCGATTGCTGGATAAGGGAATGCCCGTTGTTTCTATGCACCTGAAAAGAGAACAGAAGTATTATGGTAAGATTATAGTTGTTATTGATTCTTTTAGAAGCGAAAGAGTGAAGTAGGTATAGATTGAATGAAGAGATTTTAAGTTCTTGCAGCTTCTTTTTTCTGTGAGGATGAACATCAATATCAAGAAAATGTATGATTGTCTTTTAGTATAGTTATCAGTGTTGTTAATGACATCACTAGGCTGGTTGTTGGTTTTATTGAAACTAAGATTTCTGGATAAAAAAATGTAGTTAAGATGCGAAATTTCAGGGCTTCCCTTTGGGCAAATCATTTTAAAAAACTTAAGTAGCAATCTAAATATGTGTGAAGGTGTTAGCTTTTGTTCATGTGTTTGGGTTCTTTACATATAAAAGAGTTGGTGGCTACAACCAAGTAGCTAGTTTTACATGATTTTGGGTTAGAGCACAAAGATTATAAAATCTCTGGTTAAATCTATGTGAGGACACATATTTTCTTTTAATTGTTAGCTTCATTCCTCTGTCCTTCATTGTTTTCAAGCTCATCCATGAACAATTAGTATTGTGAGTGCTAGAAATATGGATTGAAATTTTTTTTTGGGGGGGGGGGGGGGGGGGGGGG